>SMLS01072863.1:0-18658 GCA_004785975.1 Popillia japonica
AAAAACTATGATCATAAGTTAAAAAAGATCATAAAAATACATACACTAATTTCCTTTTTTTATGTTTCAGATCATTTTTACCCGAACTATACAAGTCTATAGTAGATGTGAATAGACCAACAGGGTTAAATATGTAAGTTTGCATTCCTCTTATTGATTCCTAGTGTAACTTCCGTCATAGAGAAGTCACATCTTCTATTTACTGAATACATGACCCAAGAGACCTAGTTTCTAAAAACAGTTGGAAAATTCCTGCCTAAAACTACCGGAAATCAATCTGGCGCTCTTCATTATCCCGCAGCGTTTATAGTTTATGCGCAATTCTGACGACATAAAAACTCGTCTCTATTCTCAATTTAGTGAAGATCAAACAAACAGTGAATAATTTTATGGACGTTTTATGGCACGTTTACGAACATCTCGATGATATGTGCTTCCCTCTAGGACGCTGTCTCAATACATGTGCGTACGGACAGCATAAACCGATACGTTTTGTTCGACTATACAAATAATTGACATTATATACATATACATACTGTATGGGTAAATACGTTATATAGATATATTTATGTGTATGTATTCGATTTTATTACGAAGTTTTACGATTAGACAGTTCAGTTATATCGAGTCGTAAATTCGTTAAGCAGCTAATGAAACAAATATAAAACGGTTATTACTTTTGACTATTAGTGATCGGTTTGATGCGAAGAAGTGCACCATAAATTTCGCCGTAACTCAGATAAAGCTATTTATTCCTGATTCGGTTTATTTACGGCGATATTTCGGACGCAATAAAATATCTGGTGAATGTGGCGCACGTAACGTTTAACTAATTATATTTAATTAAAGATTTTCACTGTAATGTTACAATTTATCTTTAAGTAATAAAATCTAGAAAATGTTGTAGGATGTGCGGTAGTTAAACGCGGAAACACTGCGTCAAATTATTTTATGTCTTTTTCTTACATACATATAACTGATACTTTAATCGTAGCTCGAGAGAATTTGGAATTCTTTCGACTTTATCAGTATTTATGGCGATCTAATTATGAGCGCAAGTAGTGGCAAGATATCACTATTTAATGCTATTGTAAATGCAAATATAGTCAACATAGGTATCATACCAGTGAACTTCAATTGTGCAACCTACATAGGTTTATTGTACATTCATCCAAAATGTGTTCCCATCTCTAGATTTTCTTGGCATTGGCAGCAGGTTTGATCTTCAGCTTTCTTTTCTCGAGCTTCTATAGATTCCCGATGACTGGTCAAAAATCCTGCCGGTAGTCCAAGGATCCTTTTGCTGTAAGATGCCATCATCTTTCCTAACTTAATCGATCCCGATGAAAGGCATCACCTACAACATAATTGCTCTTATAGACTCCTATCTGGCTGACCGCATCTATCTGCATCAAGGTTCATGATGTTCTGTCGGAGCGAAGAAGTATCCGCGCAGGGGTCCCTCGAGGATCACTCCTCGGTCCTGAACTTTTCATTATGTTTACGGTGGATATTCCAACATCTTTGTTTGTCAAGCTTACTATCTACGCAGACGACACGGTCGTATATACATACATATAACGTCAAAAAACAATGCCCTCGTTCGCCGCAGGCTTCAACGCTCAATCGACAATATCTGCGAATGGGTCTTCAGTGAAGGCTCCCTTCCACCAACATCGTTGTTGGACATCAGCGGTTGCCCTGGGAACCGCAAATCCAATATCTGGAGATGGTGCTTGATACGAAGCTGACGTTCTGGCATCATTTTTCTCATGTTTCGGCGAGGTTTCTGCGAGCTCGAACCGCTTTAGTTCCTCTGTTCTGCTGGAAAAGTTCCGTCAGTCTGATTTTAGTCCAGCTCATGATATACAAGATATTTCTCCGACCTATTCTAACGTATGGCACGCTAATCTGGTCCAGGGCCAGTGTATCGTACGTAAAGAGGCTCAATGGTTTACAGAACAGGGTGCTACGTATGATAATTGTAGCACCCTGGTTCATGAGTAACGCACAAATTCACCGCGACCTTGAACTTCCAGTCCTCAGCGAGTATGTGATGGTCCTAGCCAGAGGGACCCTTCAAAGGGTATCCCAGTCGGAGAACCCACTGATTCAGCACTTGGGGCAGCTAGATCCTGACATGCTTCCTCCCAAGGTTTTAACAAGAAGAATTTTGGAGCTCGACATTTAGTTTTCTGAAAGAGGCGGCCGCTTCATCGTGGCGACGCATTTTTTCTACAATGGTCTGCGATTAGAGCCGGAGAGGATCGCTCCCTGCTGAGTTTGGAAAGCTGAAGGACCACTGGTCCAGCCTTGGAGAAATTGAAGACCCTTGATCCCGAAGAAAGTACCTTCGCTTACTTTTGTCCTGACGTGTTCTGCCAGTGAGAGGCCCTGCTGCTGTCCTCTCATTTCTCCGATAAAAGACATATTTGCTGCTGCGTTGGCAAGCTTATCTGCCTTTTCGTATCTTTCAATCCCATCATGCAACAGATCAGATTCGTAGTCGCATCCATCTATAGACACTAATTGCCTTCAGCGCTGGTTAACTGTTAGGTATTCTTAGGTAAAAAACTATCACACCAGATGCCACTGCTGTCATTGTCGTCTGTAAAAACATCCTTATTCAAATTAGTAGAGGAGTAACGTTCGTCATAACCAATTTTCTATGCTTCCTCTATAACTTGGATTCAACGATAGTATCAGATCAGTGCTTCAAAGTTTCTTTGCCAATTGTTGCTTTAGCTACACGCTATGCGCATTTGGTAGTGTCTGTTCCTTTCCTGGTACACAAATATTGTTTGAACATCCAGAGCCAGACAGTGCTTGGTTTAAGAGATCGAGAGTCGAGGCGTTTTCCGCCACGGTATCATATCGGGAATCAACCTGCTCAATTCTTCTGCCATTTTTCGTGTAGCCTTTTTGTGGCATCAACTTTAAAACTTCCTCCAAATCTCTCTTCTTGTTCCTCTACAAGTAACTCTGTTGTATGCTATGGTCCCAGCAATTACTCCTACCTACCCCGCGAAAATTGTTTAGACGCCTGATTGTCGTCTTTTGATTGCGAATGGCTTTACACCAAACTGGAGCCAGGATAATACAAGATCATAAAGTTGACGACACTTCCACGTAACTTCATTTTGAATTGTTTAGGGCCGCCACTAGCCGCGCAACAGCCCCGATAATTTCTTTTTTGCTTTAGTGGTCACATTGGTATCAAAGCAAGAAACAGGATATAATATTTCGTGGTCCTACCTGATGATATCTTATACGCTTGGACTGTGGAGTCTAAGGGAGCAATCTTCCTTCTTGTGGTGAGTAGGACGGTTTCCCTTTTCGCCGTTTCTCCAGTTGCTATTTTCTGGTTTCTATCTTGTTTATTATGTTTAATATGGCTTTGATACACTCATACAGTTTTGCTCTCTCTTTGCCCACCCAATTGTCATCCGCGAACACCTCCAATTTTTGCACCATTCCGTATCTGCATCCTAAGCAGAAGAAGCATTGGAAGTGTTACACCTAGAGGGAGTAATTTATTCAGAGTTCTAAGACGTCAAAATTGTGTTAGTGACCGTGTTAGTGACTTTCACAGGGGTAGAATTGTTGCGTGTGAGTAGTGTGTGGACAGAAGAGGGTAGAGGAACACGAAGAAGACAAACTGGCCAATCGAGGCGTACCACAGAGCGTCAAGATGGGCGCTTCCGGCAACTGGCTCTATTAGACTGTTTTCCAACAACCGTTAAATCGTTGACCAATAGTTTGGAGAAGAATGCAAACGTGTTACTATACGTGCACTATATTGCCTCATTCGAGGCTTTGGACTTTCTTCATACGGTCCACGATTAGTGCTTCCTTTGACTACGCTCCACTGTCGACAACACTTGAACTGGTGCAGAGGACGGCAGCATTGGGAAGCAGAATGGCATAATGTTGTCTTCAAAGACGAATCGCCATTCTGGCTAGGTATGCACAACGGCCGTAGAAGGGTACAACGCTGGCGTGGAGAGAGACGCGATATTGGGTTTACTATTGAGAGGCATGTTCAGGGAGTGTTGGAATAATGGTTTGAGAGGCTATTGCCTATGGTAGCAAATCGCCACTTTTGTTTACTCGAGGCAGTATGACAGCTGTGCGTTATGTTGATGATTTTCTACCATATCTAGGTGGCCACCCACACATCCATTAGCAGCAAGACAATGCATGGTCTCCATATTGCTCGTCGAACTATAGACTTTCTCCAAGAAACAGCCCTTAATGTTTCGGCATGGCCACCCCATCCCAGATTTAAACCACATCCAACATGTGTGGGATATCATGGAGACGAGGCTGTCCAATTTGCATCATCCTACACAAACTTTCGCAACGAAATCCAAGTTGCATCGAACAAGGTCCCACACGCAGATATCGAGTATCTCATTTTGTGGATGCCTATACAGCAGTGTACTCAGATTAATTATTAAACAAGTTAAACAAATGATTCTTTTTGGGTGTAACACTTTTAATGTCACTGAATATATTTATCTGGAACGTCTTCATTGTAACAGATTTCCATTGTTTCCATTACGACATCTCATTACTGAAATACTCACATTCTTTAACTTAAAATACGTAATACAAGCTCTGTTAGAACTTATGAATTTTTGACATTTCTGGTGATATTATTTGACACATTAAATGTCAATATACATCTATAAAGCTAATTTCACTAACACTTAATTATGGTGACCTATACGTGGATAAATTTCAAGTTTATCATAAATATTAAGTATACTTAATGATATTCTAATGATTACTTATTACAAATCTTTATTACCCACGATTTTACCGTTAAGCTTACGAGATTTATCACTACAACCAATCAATAAATCTTGACAAATACCTCCCTGTGTTGTTCACTGCGCTTTCACGCAAAACCGAATAGACAAAATTTATATACTAATAGATTTAGGTAAATGAAATATTGGTCTGGGTAATCCCACGTATAACTATATAGCTACCTATATAACATACGTCTAAAGCATATAAGGAGGATATACTTTAGTGCCCGTATAGAAAAGTAGTAAAAACTTTATTCGAATGACAAAAGCGAACCTTTCTCAGCTATCAAAATAGGATCGCCTGTCTGCGATTCTCAACCTTAACACCCGTCGACAGAAGAGGAAAGAGCGGGCCTCATTTTATTCGATATTAAATATAATTCAGGCAGCTGTGTGGCTCACCCTCCACACGCACGTTGCCAACACATACGCGAGTGAGTGAGTTAGTAACGCCAAATTTCACCCATCAAAATAAATATTAAATCGTTATAAATCACTAACGCACACACACATAGGTAACTAGGGTATTGAGGACTCTGTGTATACTGAAAAAATCTAGGGTGAGAAGAGAAGGTATATATATGGATATACAAACGCATTTTGGGACGTCTCGCATGGTTTGCTTTTTATTAGGAGGGTTGAAACCAAGTTTTCTTGGTGATGAATTGTTTTCAAAAGGTTACTGCGTTTGCTGTGTATGATGAGGGGGGCTCCTAATTTGATATGTGTTTATTTGGAAGGTATAATATTGATGTGGTTATTTGATATGTCTTTGAGAGATTGTTTATAATTTCCTTTGAAGTCTAGACAGGATTTAGCAGCTATTATTATTATTATTATTATTCAAATGAAAAATTAAAATATTATCGATGCATCCTTTATATTTATGATATAATAGCAATAATGAGCGTCTACCTCTTCTATTGTTGTCTAAAAGGAAACTAAAGATTAAAATGGATCAATCAGTCGATTCAAAATTATTATTGTCTGCGTATAATAATGTAGTTCTTCCGTAATTTTATAACTTGAGTGCATTTAATATAATTGTTCATTTAGTTTACGCTTGCAAGCATTTTATATAATCATTGTAACGCTAAAGTGCAACAGTTGCATCCGTTGCATTAATTATCTTTATTTTCTACAGTTCTATTTATTGTATTTGTTTTCTTGTTCAGCATGCTTTTTTTTATTTAATTTAATTTAATTAATCTTTTTATTTATTTATTTTTATGTTTTATCTACCTAGCCATGAAACAAAAGAGTGACGATGTCAAACAAATTATATGAAAATTGCTGTCACTGTTAATAGTACATGTTGTGTTTAGTGTGTGCTGTTTATAGAGATTTGGGACGGTCTATTTCTCGATAAAATGAAAGAAACTAACAATAAGGTTGAACATCACAGAGTAATAAAGTCCCTAACAAACGAAGGCAATGGTCCAAAAGCAATTCATGAATGAATGGTTGCTGTATATGGGGAAGATACACCATCTTATTTCCAAGTAAAATATTGGTTTAAACTCTTGCGATGGAGCCGAGAGTCAATAAATGATGACCCAAAATCTGGTAGCTCGAATTGAAGACATGTGAAAAGTCGAAAGTTTGGTACTAAAAGATCGGCGTGTAAAGATCTCTATCATTGCCAATGAAGTCTGTATATCCGAAACAAGTGTCCTCGAAATTTTGCATGACGATTTAGGTATGAAGAAGGTGTCTGAACGGTCGATACCCAGATTGCTTACACCTGAACAAAAATTGTACAGGAAAAAGGTTTCTCATGAAAATTTGGTCGAGTTGGAGAGGGACATTTTTATCTCAAATTATTACCGCGGATAAGACTTGGGTATATTACTGCGACCCCCGTACCAAACAAGAATCCATGCAGTAGATTCATAAGGGCTCTCCATCACCAAAAAAGGCCAAGACACAATTTTTTGGAAAAAAAAACTGATGGCAACTGTTTTCTGGGATGCTAAAGGAGTTTTGCTTATTGAATATATGCCAAAAGAGTTTACCATAAATGGAGACACCTCCAGAAATGCAATTAAAAATTTAAAAACTGCTTTGGAGGAAAAAACGTCCGCATTCTTATCCACAAAAAAAATTGTTACTGCATGACAATTGTCGGGTTCATAAGGCAAACAATGTTCAGCAGATAATTAATGACTGTGGCTTTACAGAGTTAAGGCATCAACCTTATAGCCCCGATCTAGCTTCATCAGACTTCTTCTTATTCAAAAATTTAAGAAAGCATCTCAGGGGAAAGCGTTTTGCTTCTGATGAAGGACTCAAAGAAGCTGTTGAAGAATATTTTGGGAGATTACCGAAGCAGTTCTTTTTCTGAGCGTATGGGGCAGCTGGAAAAAAGATGGAATAAGTATATTAATGTTGAAGGGAGTTATGTAGAAAAATGAATTCTTATTTCAATTGTCCCGTCTGTTAGAGACTTCAACTGCATCACAACATAAGCATAAGGTGGATCCACACCAAAGCGTCATAGAGGAACTTTTATGTTTGTGTTGCGTGTTTATTAAATTGATCGTGAAAGTTCCAGTTAGTGGCTTCCTGTTGCTTATTATTGCTTAACAAAAACTAAATGTTGCGCTGTTTTCCATTTTTCCATTATAAGCGGCAAACATCAAAGAAAAAGAAGGAACAATGTGGTGTTTCGTCATGTTGTGGTTCCGACAGGTAATAACCTGTAACTGTATACTGTTGAGTCGGATTTTAAGTGGAATAACGAATCATTAACTTTGTTAATTGAGGCTTACCGAAATTTCTGGAGGAATCAAACAGAACTAAAAAGAAAAATGAAATATTTGATTGCGCAATTCTTTAGAGAAAGAAGAAAATATTGTAGTTCCAAAAAGTCTGCTGGGGCTGGGGCAAATTTTGTGTCAAAATGGCTTGCATATAACAACATGAGAAGTTTAGTAGCTGTAATATTGGGCGCCCCAATTATGCGATAGGATATGAATCAGCTGACCTCTTGGTTGTTTTTCCAATGCCATTCGGGCACCTATCTCTATTGCCAGTATTTCCGTTTGCTGCACGGTAGTATATTGCCTAAATATCATATATTCTTCATGATTCAAGGTTTCACCATATACACTTGCCACAGAACCTGTCGTTCTCTTTGACTCCTCTGCGTACCAGATCTTGTCTCGAATTCCAGGTTTCTGTTTTACTCTCCACTCATTCCAATTTAGGACAACCTTGAAGGATTTATCAAAGGAGAGCTTGGGAATGCATCGAAAAATTCTGAGTTCTCCAGTTTCCACCACATTTCAGTCTATGTGCCCCCAATCTTGCCTCCCCCCCCCCTCCCACCCTCCTCACATCCACCCCTCCTCCGACCTATGTAAATGTCCAGGAGGGCAGATTTAGCATGGTCTCCATAGCAGCTATTGGAGTACTTTTTGAGGCACCAGTAATACACAGACGGGCTAACCTCTGAACCTTTACGAGTTTTGTAATTGGTTGGTTTTGTGTGTTTTAGTCCACCAAATCAGGCAGACATAGGTTAGGGGTTTTACCAGAGCAGCGTACAACCACTGTATCATACGTGGATTTAATCCCAATTGTCCTTCCGGTGGTTATTAGTACTCGTTTGCACTTACCTATCATCTGTTGAAGATGTTGATTTCATGTTAACTTCGAGTCAAGGACCAATCTTAAAAATGTTGTTTCTTGCCTGAGTTGTAGTGTTTCGTTATGAAGTGTTGGCGGTTTCAGGCAATCAAACTGCCTTTTTTCTGGTAAAAGGCACCAGTGTAACTTTCGCAGAGTTAACCCTTAGGTTTTCCTGTATACACCACTCTTTTGTTGTTTTCAGAGTTCTTTGCATGAGTTCTGAAATAGTGCTTGCATTTTTCTCCAGTATGTGTTTTCAAGTATAGTAATTAGTAATCTAACTAAACTAGTAACATAAACCTAAAGATGTTCAGCTTTCACTTATTAACACCAATAATATAATCACTAAAAAACGGTTCCCCAATAGCAGCGGCGGCACTTCTTCACAGAACATCGGATTCCCGAAGAAAACGCGTTATATGCCGTTTAAATTACCCTTTCTGCAATTTAAATTAAACATATCGGTCTTTTTTCTACGATTGCCGTGGTCCAATGCCAATTAGTATAATTGGTGCTTAAGACCTTGATTGTCTTGTACGTTCGCATTGTAAAACCATCGAGTAACTTTAACGGCCCATTAGTATAATTGGACGTAAAATGGAAAAAAACTTATATGGTACGATTTTAAGGCAGTTTACTTATCCGACATAAAGAAATCGCTTATGATTGAGGTTAAAATTATAGTTGTAATAAAGTAAATATTTTAATATTTTTACGCGGCTTGAACGCAAAGCGCAACAAACCGCTTTTATTTTAATTTAAATACTAATTGAAATATTTAGATAATTCGCCGCATGATATTAAATAAATTATGTCGTAATATGGCATTTAAATTAAGATATTAAATCAGCAATAATATTTATTAGTTATCTAACTGATTTATCAATAATCCCACTTGTTAGTTAAGTAAGTGGATGATCTAAGTTTGATTTGATCTTATTCCTGTGACATATTACATGTGTATCAGATTGTTTACATTGTTTATCCGGCGTAGATTATCGGCTAATACCTGTACGTGATTGCGAACAAGAGGCTGCGTATAATCTAACATCATAATCTAGGAGCCGTTGGATAATTTCGGAGAAATTGCTTTGAGTATGAGGTGATCCAATATTTGTTTAAAGTGTTGGATTATCTCGTATTTGTAAACAATAAATTTCGAATGAGGGTCCTTATAACGTTTTGAAAATGAGGAATGATATTTCATACCAAAATGGTCCAATCTAGTTACCACTGGGCTAGAGAAAATGGTCGTTTGTTAGTTACTATGGTGATATGTTAGATTTGTCTGAAACAGTTTTACAAGATATCATACAAGATTGAAATACGAAAGTGTAAGAAGACCATTTATACAAACATTGCCGATTTTTGAAGATCACGCAATATTATTTTCAATTTCTTTATAGGTATGTAGTAGTACTACTGACGTTTTGTCGATGAGATAATATTAAATCCTCCGATCTTAACTGTCTACCAAAAAAATCACTTGGAAGGAGATTCACCAGTCGCACAATAATTCATGAATAAAAATCTATTGAATGCCAAATTAAAATTAATTAATATTTCCATTGTATAGGTTTCATTCTTTAATAATTTTTTTTACAGTGACTACCTAATTTTCAGCGGCGCCATTTGATTGAGAACGAAAAGGTGGTGAAGTACAATGTGCACTACAATTCTGTTTTACAAATTCATGAAATTCATTTCATGTAAATTGTGTACCATTATAAGAAACAATCATTTTTGGCAATCTGAAATTCGATAATATTTCTCTTAATTTATCAATTGTAGCCGAGGACGTAACACTCTTCATAATAAAAACATCACACCATTTTGACAATGCATCCGTAATAATCAAGACATGTTTTTCTTTAATAGAACCTATCTTATGTTGCTGATACTTTTTTTCCACTTCTAGGTCAATTATATCACTTTTAGTTCGATTAAAGATCAATTTATTCCAGAACCATTACAAATTTATTGGGTTTTCGTTATACAACTTATTCAGTGGACTAAAATTGACATTTAATTTGCGTCAATTAATAAGCAACTAGCCATGCCTATCAACAAAATTATCACAATTTAACATATTTTTTGTATTTTTTTTGTCAAGCTCTAACAATTCTGTTCAAGGACTAGGGAAAAACTAAAAAAATTAAAAAAAATGAATACATAAAATATACAATACAGGCACTAAACAACATAGTAAAATATATCAGACATAAACATTATATTTACACCAAACAATAACAGACAGTTATTTACAAATTTAAAAACTAAGAGTAAAAAAGATAATCAAAGTAATGTCGTATATAAATTAGAATGGAAAGACTGTAATAAATGTTATATAGATCATACTAGACAATACTTAAAAAAACGACCTTATAGTGATCAATACACTGCAAGGCATAACATAACCGTAGAAACGGCTTTGTCTAAGCATTCTAAAGAATTACGATATAACTTTGAAAATAGATATAAAAAAAGATTAATATATGAAATGATATACATTAAAAAAGTCAATTTTTGAACAGATATTGAAAATTTAAGTATTATTTCTAATAATTTAATCACCTAATCACAACTGAATTTTATCAAATTAAGCTCTTGACTAGGTTTTTTGCCATGTTATTTTCGTAGACCTTGAACCCTATACATATATCACTAAAATTTCTTTGTCTGTAGATAATTTTGTTGATAGGCATGGGTAGTTGTTTATTAATTGACACGAATTAAATGTCAATTTTATTCCACTGAAGAAGTTGTGTAACGAAAACCCAATAAATTTGTAAAGGTTCTGGAATAAATTGATCCGTAATCGAATTTAAAGTGTTATAATTGACCTAGAAGTGGAAAAAAGTATCAGCAACATAAGATAAGTACATGAGGGTCATTTAATGCGACCCCTAAAACCTATATGGATTCTCCCCCAGGCTTCCCTTTCGGAATTGGTCAATTTGCAAAGCAGCTTGTTTGGAGATCTTTTGAACTGATTAACAAGCCAGGAAATTTTTACTAATTTGTTCAATATCTGGATTCAAAGAAGGTCACCAGACATACAACCTGGCCAGCGACTTCATTTTAACAATTCCCACGTGTGTATCATGGAGTTCTTTTAAAATCTACATACGTAAGGGTGTTGGTACAATTACTCTTAAAATGATTTTCTCAATATTTATTTCATTGCGTTTATGAAAAAGGGTTTGAAATTATCATTTCTGACAAACTTAGACCAACCGGACTTTACAAATTTAAAAACTTCGGATAGAATTTTATCGGTTTGTGTTAACTCTTCAATTTTTAACAAATTCACCGTAAAATTAGAACATTCTTGTACATAGTTTAAGCTGAATATATCTTCGTTACATTCTGAAATTTTAGTCTTAATTGGTAATCGTGAACGAAAATCGGCAACAATTTAAAGACTCACATGAATTACTCTGCTGACCTTTATTCACCAACCATCAACATCACCAATATCTCACTCATAAATGTCCTAGAAGTGGGGTCTCCCCATTTCCTGCCATCCTTGACAACCACAAGGACAACGGGGATACAAGGGGGGACTATCACAGTATCACAGTACACTACAGTATGAATAGTGAATAGTCTATTGGAACGCAGCTGGCTGGTATTTGCCCGAAATCATTTCTATTGTGCAGAGAGAGAGAGAGAGAAATTGGAGTATTCGTGATTTTTCGAGGCCGCGACTTTCGTTACGTGGAATTACTGAACCTGTATTCCGAAGCCGATATACAACTCCCACAATAATCCTAGTCGAGGGATTATGTCGATTTGGAAAACGTTCTGCGTACGATTTTTTTTGCTGCAAGGCTGTTTTACTCTATTTCTCCAGAAATTAAAATCATGTGGCATCTGTTTATGCAAAAATATACAGGGTGTCCAATTTAAAAAAAATCTAAAAAAGTTAGTCGAAGTTTCCGAAATTGGATCATGAATTCTGAACACCCTGTATGTCGCATGATGTATGAATTTTTGCCTAAATTATGCAACTGTGCCTTGCTAAAAGAATTCCCAACTATTTCATTGTTAAACAGCGCATTTGTGGCAGTACTGATTTTTTAATGTGGCTATGTAAGTATCGATTTTTTAACAAAAATATTAATTTCAACTAAACAAGCGCATCAAATAAAAAAATAAAAGAGGTACGTATAGACAATAGTCAGTGACATCCAAAAATGCAAAAATATACACAATGTTCTATTTAAAAAAATATATGTGATTATGCCGATTATTTTTCGAACACACTGTATAATCCGAAATAATTTTCAGACATACTCCTTACTGTCTAGTTGCACAGTGTGTTTCAGAAAATCGTGTCACTTGAATAGCAAATGAGCAATCAAAGACCGGAGTTTAGTTGCAGGACCCTGTATACGAAGAGTGAGAAACTACCGACGACCCGACACCCAATGGTAGAAGGGATCACGATTATACATACACATACATGTACCTAAGAAAGGAAAATCCCTCCATTGAGGAGTTTTAGTCACTACTGAGTAGAAAAGTTTACGACAAGAGTTGGGATCCTCGACTTTATTTTTGATTTTTTCTCAAAACTTATAATCCATACGTTATAACAATTAGGGCAGAAATTAAAAACAAATCTTCAATTTGAAATCTAAACCATCACGTCACAATCGTGATTCTTGCAAATCTATATCACGCGAGATTTCTCCTCCTGATGAAATCCGTTCACACACTCATCATATATGGATATCTATTTGCCATGACATCTTTTCTGCAACTCTCTCGCGGCCTGCCATCAGATGAATACATTCATAAATATTAAATATAATAGCGTAACCCGGCCGATAACTCAGAAAGCTATCGAATTAATGCTAATTACAAATTTATTCCGTCTGTACCGACGTCCGATTTTGCAACGTAGAATACGAGTCGTCTCAGTCGTTCTCATCTAGATTTTTAATGGCAATATTACTAAATTTATAACCGTTAAATATATCATCCTTTAATTTATTTATTAATTTATTAATGCGTCAGTTAATATTCTTGGATGTATCATTTAATTATGTTGTTCGCAAAAGAAAACATTGTCGATAAACATGAATCGTACTATTGGAAAGCTGTAATTTCTCATATACGAATACACTGTTTTAGTACCGCTGCAATATAATAATGTTTTATGGTCGCAATCATTGCCGTAATTGTTACATACCGGGTATAATGTGCATTTACGTATGTATGGATTAAATTTACATATTATTTTTATTGAGTTAACTGCAAAAAGAGGAATTATATAATCGATTTAAATCTGCACTGCAAATAGAAGAATATTTCCGACTTATTTGTATAAATGTTGGAATAACTATAATAATAATTCTTGCGGTTAGTTATATGTAGTTAGATTTAAAATAAGTATGAAAATTAGAACTTACTGCAATTTCATCCTCACTATCATCTTCACGTAAAACCATATTGACAATATATAACTTTAGTGAATACTAAACGCAGCAGCCTCACACAGTATTCATAATCGAATAAACAATCAAATACACCGGATTCAAGCGCAATTATAACAGGATTATCATTATCTATATGATTAAGTTTACTGTTTTGTTGTATTAGCCAATAGCAACGATTTATTAATGCCAATAAAACGACAGAAGGGGTTCATAGAAGAATAAGTGTGTGTGTGTGGTCCAAAAAATCCAAAAAATATGTATAAGCACCTTCATTGAGAAAATTTTCAAAACAATGTACAGTATGTACTTATGTACAGCAATCTCTCGTGCTTGGCTTTATTAGAAATGCTGCCAAAAACGTTGCCTAGACGCTACACGAAAGACTCTCTGCAAGGATTAAACTGCTAACAAATTCTCTGAAATATTATGAGAACCAATAATATAAAAATTTATCCCAATAAGAAAAATTAAGCAATAAAAAAACCTGATTTACCTCATTTGCCCATGAAGAAATTACAACCATCATCAATAAAAAATCACTAACAGAGAACAATTAGCACGTTTTGGACTAACTGAAAGAATGAGGATGGTAGTTGTTTCAAAAGCTTGGATAGCTTTTCCTTCTCTATCATCGAAAACTAGTGCCTCTGCCTCCTTATAGCTAGATACAGGAACAATCCTTAATGCTTTAATGGGAAATACAAACAACAAAATAAGAATTATGTTGTATTTTAAGTAATTTTTAGTTGCTAACTGTAAAAACATTTGATATCTCATCTTTATCATCAAGTGTATGACTTTTCTTATAACGGCTATCCACTTCATGTTAGACGTACTTGGGAAGAAGGATCTTGATTTTAATGCAGCAATTATTCTAGAGCGAGCTCTTTAAGATGTTAGATCTATAATTTCTTCCACCCAAAAGCACCTCCGAGAATGTTTGTACACATCGATTTTGCATGTTTCCAAATATATTGAAAATTTTGGTCGCAATGGGTATTGGTATTGCTTGCAAACTGAAATACTAAGACTAGTACGTGCAGCCTCCAATCCTGAAGAATTATAAATTAATCAGCAGAAAGAGACCAGATCTTCGCCTCAGAGACTGACAGCTACAGCTGTAAATTGTTAGCTAAACCCTAGTCTGACATCTACTGTATTAGACCTGCGGTCTTCGTTAGTGTTCCTTGCCTACGACTAAGACGATACTTGAAAACACTTGGTCTTAGATTAATCCGTCCAATCGTAGTTATCATCCAGTATGTCCTCCACATGAACAATTCAGTTTGAATATTGCTTATGAATAATATAAAAAGACCAGAGCTTAAAGAAAAAATCCTGGTAGCAATAGGAATAGGAATAGGTATGAATTCGTTTTATCTGGAATAACAAATCATACTGAAATATCAAGTCAAAATTGGCTGGAAGGAAGATGGAGTATCGAAGGCCCAATATCTTGAAGGTCTCTTCTGTCTACTGGACGAGTTAGAAATCGATGGTTAAACCTAACCATTTAACAGAGGAAACATTTCTCCTTTGATGGGCTTTAGCAATTTTGAACTAGACAAGAAGCTTATCAGTCCCAAATTCTTAGGGAGAAAGGGGCTGTCATCACGATTTTGGATTATCAGATTAGTACGACATTATTACGACAACGTTATAAGATTTCGCATGGCGTTCAAAAAGTAGACTTGGGTGTCATTGGCACCTCAGATCTGCATTGAGAATACCATCAAAACCTAGAAGACTGGGATTCTTCCGAAAATGCGACAGTATAATAAAATATAACCTAAATGGTGCTATAACTTGTTTCAGAACTAGAATCAGATAGACTGTGAGTAGTAGATACATATAATAAATTAAGGAAGCAGTTCAAGATGAAGGTTGACGCACACCAACTTAACGATTGGATTCAAAAATTGCAGAAATGAATGACTTGATTTGCACTAATTATATTGACACTTAACGAATTTCTGATATTTATCATTTGTCTTATGATTCCATAATAAAAATTATTCCTGGAGACTTAGGATACCATAAGAATGTTGAATTTATCATTACGCCATGATAAGTGATGGCCTTTTATATCAGTAGGGCGTTATTTATGCTAATTTTGCACCTATAGAATACACACTGATTCGAACGAAACGACATCTAGTTAGATTTGAAGGAAGAAGAAGGTGAACTTATCTAGGCCTTATTCTAGATATGTACTACACTTTCGTGGAATAACCATGAGCTTGAAGTATCGAACAAGACGAAAAAAGGCCTTAATGATCTGTAGAAACTTTGCAGGAAATAATTGGAGTGAGATCAATGATCACTTATGGAGCAGTGGTTTGGAGCAAAAGAATAAACCTGGCTAGTGTGAGGGCTAATCTTGCCAATTTGCAAAGATTAGCATGTGTATGCATAACTGGGGCATATCTTGGTTTCGGTCAATCCACACGCGAGAAAGAAATCATCAGATCAGATTTAGTTTCAATGTCTTTTGCCTTAGAATGAATGACAGGTTTTCTTACATCATTTATGATGGTGCCTTAACGGCAGTGCGTTACTTGAATTTGTTACGGACTGTGGTTGAGAATTATCTTAACCGCGTGCCGTTGAACGTGAGAAGAAGTTATCGGTATCAACTGGATGGAGCTCCATTCCACCCAGGAAGTATCCCAGCAACTAACCTTAATGTTCGAAGACAGGTGGATAAGACGGTTGGGACCGTGGAATTGGTCTGCAAGATCTCCAGATTTGACACCTGTGGACTTCTTCCTTTGGAGACGTGTCAAGGATATGGTCTACCAGACACCGGTGAACACGAAGGAGGAATTGGAAGCACGTGTGCGAGCATCATTCAACAGGCTCTCTCCTCAAGAACTACGAAGAGCAACATTTCAAGGTGTTTCTTCACGCCTAAGACTGTGTTTGAATGCGAACGGCCATCATTCCGAACAATTATTATAATTTCTTTAAAATAAATTAAGATTTCTTCTAAATATATCTTCTGTCAACGGAGGTAAATGTGGATAGTTTTCGTTAAATATTCTACAAGTTGTACTAAGAATTTTGTCGCACCTTCCGTGTATAAAAAATAAATTAAGAATTTTTTGATTTGTTTAAACATTGTTATATATAGCAATAATGTAAAAGCACTTAACGGATCATTGTTAATTTACTAGCATCAAACGACAAAGCGTAAGTTTGACGTTAGATTTTAGCAATAAATCTTTGAGAACGCTAATTTTCCATTGCACACTAGATAAGTATCGATGAGTTATGTGTGCATTCTTCAAAAACACTAATTATCTCCTAAATTATCAATTTCAGGTATAGGACATGTGGGATATAAAAGATGTATAATTAGATGCTGAAGACGACTAAGTAATAAAATATGGAAGGGTCCCATTTGAAAAAATTAAGTTATGGTTCTTCAAATTTTCGAGAAGTTAACGTGCCATACTAAGGTAACCACACAATTTAGACAGATGTTCTCGGTGCTAAGACATACTCCAACATGTGTTGTTTAAGCATATTATGAATCCTAAGTCGATATTCCAAAAATCGAGTGTTCTCTGATTTTTTGAATAAATGTCTGCTATAGCAAATTTTTTTAGAAAAAATCGAATAACTACAAAACGCCCAAATCAAACTGCAAAAATTAAAGATATTTGTAAAGCTTAATAATAGGCAAATCCAAATATGTAAAAATATATAGGTTGTTCCATTAAAAATAGCAAAGTAAATGGCGACTTCCGGTGTAACCGGAAACGCTAGGAATCTAAAAATATTTTAATTGGAGAGAACACAACCAACTACCTATATATATGTAGTTCTGAATTTTCAAATTAATATTTTTGCGAGAACCCCGTAAACTTCTAATGAACGGTTTCGCTGGGACACCCTGTATGTTTAATACACATCTACTTGCCTAGATTTTCGTTACTGAGCTACTATACTTTTCCACCAAACAGAGCTTGGATTAATATATTAATACCACATAGTAATTCAGAACCGACATTTTTTGAGTTACGATAGTCTTTGTTGCATGGGCCGATTTTAAACAATCTGTAAAGTTAAAGCTATTAAGGTCGATCTTAATAAACAACGTCGTTGCTGGGCTATAGTCTAAGGTTAAGCGATTATGCTACTAGTTATCTAGCTAAAATTAACCACTTCGTATGATATGTATATTTGTTATGAATAATTACTTGTAACTATATTCAATCTAGTCAATTTAACGATAAATTACGTACATGTAATCTCTAATTATATAATTAGTTTACAAATGCTGTTAGTCAGGTAAATTGAACTCAACTATGTGCGAAATGTTTCTAGCAAAGTATGTAAGTAGTAGAAACCAACGAAAAAATTACAAATAAATTGGAACCACTTAATTGTCGTTTAATTGGGATTCTTTTTTAGATTAATCGTAACAGATGGTGGCATTATTGCACAACTAAAATAAAATAAATAAAATACCGAATAAGATCGCTTCGTCGGATTAGTTAAGTAGATTAAGTCCGATTGTTTATTGTTATTCTTCTAATATAAACAACAAATTCTAAATGGAATAAACGAAGAGACTTGTGTACGTGACTTCATTGAAAAAAAGTAAAAATATTTTAGTTTGACGGCAATCGCTACACGATAAATATATTAAATCATCAGTAAATTTGTAACTGGTTTTGATGAAATCCAGATGAAAAATTAAGACGTATCGGTCAGCATTCAAACACGTCTCAAACGCAAGCGATGATAACATTG
>SMLS01072864.1:0-19002 GCA_004785975.1 Popillia japonica
GCTACTTCTAAGCGACGTCAAGTTGTGGTCTCGTAGCCGTAGCCTATTGTTGGTGTACGAGCGGCCTTATTGTTAGTCGATCGCCACATCACTTTCATCGAGTTTGCTGAATATTACTCACAATCAGTGATCTTCACAGGTATCCAATTCACTGACTATACGTATTACTGTAACTTTGACTAGATATACAGGCTGTTTAAAAAAGATGCGGCAATATTAAAGGGGGTGATTGCCCAGGTCATTTTATACAAAACATAGGTCCGCAAACGCTTCGTTACCGATCTACAGCGTGTCCATAAATGTAGTGCATGTCAGTCATCTCGGCATTTGTATAGCAATTCATGATAAGGAACTTCAACAAATTCGACACATACAAAATTATTAAGCACGAGACTCATTCAATATGTTGTTCAATATGTCAGTGAATAAAACAGGACTGTTTAAAAATATTTTTGTACGCATGATAAATGGATATGCACTAAAATGTTTTTTTTTACTAAAAAACGGTACGTCGTACGATAAAAAATTAAGAGAGCTTTTTTCTTCACAATTGAACAAAGAATAAAAACATATTTTTATTTGAAAAATAGTCTGTGATGTGCCAATACGCGCGCCACTGGTACGACTAAAACATCGTGTTGTTTTCAAAGTATGTGTCTCCCACAGCTATTAACACGTCTAAAATTTCATTATGATATCTCAAGTCGTTTTGGAAAAATCTAATTTTTACTGTTTTTTTTTAAATTAAACTTCAACGCGCTGTAGATCGGCAACGAAGCGTTTGCGGACATATGTTTATAGGAACTTTTTTGTATAAAATGACCTGGGCAATCATTACTCTTAATATTGTCGCATCTTTTTTAAACACCCTGTATATTTACGTTGAATTGAATTTAGTAGACAAATATTAGTTTAAAATGATATGACAGTTGCAGATTACATACTTTATTGTTCTATTTAATAAGAAACTAACACTGTCATTTAGTATATAATATGACAGCTGAATTCGTCCAATAATTCTTAACAAGTCTAAACCACAACGCCCGTATGTCGTACTGTCGTAAACTTTCCAACCTAACGACATTTAAACTTTACCACAATAACATTCTTGTCTAACACAAAGTTGATCACTTTAGTTTATTAAACATTAATGCTGGATAAGATAATTCAATTGAAAATTTAATAAATTACTGGAAAGCGGATATTTTACGATTCCCTTGAATTATTTAATAACTACGTCTTTCACCAATATATCGTTAGTATACTAACAACGTAAGGAAGTCACTTTAATGTACATTTCTACAATTCTGTCTATTCGAAATATAAATGCATACGTATAAGCATTGTGATCAATGGTATAAGTACCTAAGTAGATAAGCAGTGTGCTTAAATTTGGCATCGATGAATAAAGAGATGTTAATTTGCGTCTTCGCATTGGGAATTAGCAACGGGAAAATGCAAATTTTGATGCCGAATTTGCACAGTAAGTCAACAAACTGACAAATACACCAAACAACCAATTGATTCGTTTCCGCGGGTTTGAATAAGAAGAACTTTCCTCAGGTCTCTACTTGCAATAAAATGCTACATTTATCCGTATCGCATCGGTATGATACCTACCAACTTAAATAAGTTGTCAAGCAGTTGCAAATTAAAATAAATGAGCAGGTCTTGAGATATATCCTTAACTTATATGGAGAAGTATATGTTACACTACTATAACGAACTCAAAACCTTTGTCCTTCAAAAAGTAAATAAGTAAGTTTTATTAGAACCATATTGCTTCTGCATGGTAACAAATTAATTTAAAAAGATACCCAATATATACCTTTTATAAATATATAGAAACAGATTAAAATATGAAGAAAATATATGTAAACATTTAAAAGGCAAATAACTTACATTTAGTCATTTGACAAGCAACGATAAAGAAAAAACACGATAATAATAGTAGTATCATCATATGCGTTATAGAAAGAAACCATTAACACAGTACAATGGTGCATTTGGAAGCTGTTTAATTGTTCTCTTAAATTGCGTTTCAGGTAAACTTTTCACGGAATTTAGTAGAGTATTGTATATCTTTAAGCACTAGCCTTAAAAGAGGTATCTTTTTGGTTGATCGTTTAGTTTTATAGTTTCCCTCAGCACTCAAACGACTTAGAGACTACGTTAGAAATCTAGCGCAATTTCTGGGGTACACAGAGATGCTGTAAAGTTAATTTTGTATTGGCACATTATCCAATTTGTTCTCCACATACTATTGTACTCATCATCTTTGAAGATATTAAGACTATAGGTAAGACGTTAGCGGAGTACAAGACTTTTGTCTGTCCTGCCACCATACGTAACACCGCATGTCATTAGACATTTTATCGGCTGATATCTAAGTTGCTTTGTTGCTGCTAAATACAGTTGAATTGACCAGAAAAAACCCGAAACCAAATTTGCTTATGCTTACAGACATTAATAGCAAATATGTATATAAAGAATCATCAGTAATATGTTCATAACATAACTGGTCACTATCAGATTTATTGAAAATGTATAAATATGTGTACATTTACAAGACGTTAAAAGAATTATCGCTAACAACTAGAATTGCGAATATGGTTATTCTAATCACTTAGCAAAAAAAGTAGGTGTGTGGAAAGTGGTTTTTCATTTTTC
The DNA here is from genome assembly GCA_004785975.1 of Popillia japonica. Lineage (NCBI taxonomy): Eukaryota > Metazoa > Arthropoda > Insecta > Coleoptera > Scarabaeidae > Popillia > Popillia japonica. The sequence continues at coordinate 2,671 of SMLS01072864.1, forward strand.
GATCACCGTCATATTCACATACCTATATGTAGATATTGAATTCACATAAATGCGTTGCCTACATTGATAATCGTTTCTTTAAACCAGTAAATCAATAAATCACGGTCTATTACTGTTACTGCGTTTTTATAATGTGTGATCGATTATACGTATAATTAAATTGTAGTCAAACATTTTATGCTACAGAATTAGTTTCAATTCTACATGTATGTATATTGCTGTAATTCTGTAATATATATAATAAGATATATGACAGATATGTATGTATGTACATACTGCAACTAATTAATATATAGTTAATTTTTTACCTCAAAAATTAAGTGACAGCTCTACTTCTCATGGCAGGTTGTACTCAAATAATAAGGTCCAAAAAACAAAACAATTCACATATTACATTAATTACATTTCGTTAAATATTGATTCTGTTCTAAATCAAAGTAAGTTATGTTTTAACGTATGGCACCTACCTATGTACATATGTATGTATCTTATGAAACGTATGTAGGGATAGATATAGAGTGAAATGTCTCCAAGACGGACACCGTTGGTTCCAGGTTTTTTGTCCGGTTAAGAGAAGTGTCCGGTTAAAAGATTAAAGAATGGATGTATATAATAATATAAATACTAAACACTAACCAATGCGCTTACCTATTTATATATTTTGAATATAACAGGGAACAAAAAATTCGAACAGCTCTGCTGGACTTCGCCTGTATAATTTGTTTGTTTTCAACAATAAAGCACGTTTATTATTACTATTATTATTATTAATATTATTATTTAATGATAATTGATTATTATTCACTTCGTTGCGTGTGTCGGTCGTGTTTTATGTGCTCCATAAATAGACATCATATTACGCCAGATATCTTTGACTGTTCTGGATGAATTCGGTACCGGTTTGTGTATCTTGAAAGACTCCACCAAATGATTAAGGAATTGACACTCAACTGAAAATATTAGCTCATTTATCTAATAAAAATAAAATATTAATTCGTAAATTTTCATTCCGAGTTCTCTTAAAATATGTTTTATCCGGGCTATGAATAAAAAGCATACATTGCAAAATATCAAAAGTTTTCTTATAACTAAAAATAAAAACAAAAAACTCTCGTGGCGAAAAATATATCGTAAATAAATAGTTATTCTTTCTTTGTCTAACAAATCAGTATACAGTATGACTTTAACAAAGTGTTTCAAGTGTGGGGATAGCCTCCCTGAAGAAGGCGACTTTATTTTTTGTCATGGATGTGATGAAGGATATCACTTTAAGTGCTCAATATCAAGCTCTACCTACAACGCTATGAACAACAAGAGGAAGATTACGTGGAGATGCGAAACATGTTGAGATGGGCGAAAGGCCGACGGAATGTGAAGCAGAGTCTCAGAAATCCGCAAGCCAATCCGGTCTAAAGCAACAGGAGATTGTGGAAAGTAAAGGTATGCTGAGGAATCTACAGAATAAAATAGATGGAATTGTAAAAAGTCAGCAATTCATCTCAGCCAAATATGATGAAATGAAATCTGGTCAAGGTAAAATTGAAAAACAATTGAAGAAATTTGATGAAACTATAATTCGGTTGATAAGCCAAGACAAAGTTAAAGAAGCTAAATTCGAGGAGCTTTCTGAAGGAATCGCGGAACTGGAAAAACGCGATAGCGAAACAAAAATAGAAATCCACGGATTGGAGGAATTCGCTGAAGACAATCTGGGAGAGACGGTTGTCAAACTAATTGAAAAACTGGACGTGAACGTAGATAGGTCCGAAATAGATGTGGTGGAGAGGATGAAGAGCAAACAAACAGGAAAACCCCGTCCTATTGTAGTACGATTTAAATCTGTTAGAGCTTGTAATGCGGTTAAAGCAAAGAAGAGGGCTGTTCTTACCAACCAAGATATTACAAGAGTACGTTTCACAAAGAGGGTTATCATATACGAGCACCTTTCCTCAGATAAGAAATTACTATGGCAAACAAAAGAAAAAGCCAGAGAAGTGGGTTGGAAGTATGTATGGTCACAAAACGGACAAATACTCATAAGAAAGGATGACGGATCGAGGATATTTCAAGTTGAATGCGGAGATAGCTTGAATACTATATTAAAATAGACCCATCCCATTATATCTTCTTAGTTCATCTAAAACAAATACTTGCTATGGATCAGGACTATATCTCTCAATCCTTGGAACAGGAACAAAATAATAAGATATTTGATGATATAGACAGTTGGACAACATTTACAAGAGACAATTTCGGTGAGTTCTTTGGTGTCCTATTTCTTAATATAAGATCTATTAAAAAACATTTTGATGAACTTCTATGTTATATAGAAAATAGTATCAGCAACCTCAATGTGCTAATTCTAGCGGAAGTTAATATAACTGAGTGGGAATTCGAAATAAATAGGGGTTTATTTTTTCTGAACGATTACGCGTGTGTGGAAAAATGTGGATGACTTATATGAATATTTAGTGGATTCCTATACAGCGGCACGTGAGTACTCAAAATTGGCTTCCTATCAGACTCATCGTAGAAACTCGAAAATTAAGCCCTGGATGACGGTAGGCATCGTCAGTGATATTAAAAACCGTGATAAGGCGTACAGAGTTTGGAAAAGATCAACAGAAACTAATCAGATAAAAGAAACGCTCCGATTAAGATATGCAATTTTGAGAAATAAAATAAACACTTCAATTAGAAAAGCAAAAAGGGACTACTATGAATTCCAGTTTCAGAAATATAAAAACAACATGAAAAAAACATGGCACGAAGAATTAACAAAGAATTAACGAAGTTATGGGTAGAAGTTCAAAGTCAACAGCCAAGGTAACATTACTAGACAAAGACGTGTCTCAGACTGTGGATGGCTTCGCTTCTTTTTTTCCGATATTCCCAAAAATACTTCTCACACTGTAGCACCGTCTTATTTGCTCCATATATGAAAGAACGAGGACAGGTATGTGAAGTATTGCAACGTCAATCGTTTTCGTTGCCCTTCCTATGCGAACAAGAGTACCACTCGTTGCCGATTGTATAAATGAAAAGTTAAATAATGGAAAACACGTACTTTGTATGTTAATCGACTTACGGAAGACATTCGACAGTATTAACCATGATGAAATGGTTTTAATGTTACATAAGATAGGTGTTCGTGGATCAATTCTCTCTTGGTTCTCCAGTTATTTAAAAAATCGAAAACTTGTGGTAAAATATGGTGAACGTCTTAGCGCTAGTAAAACCATTACACGTGGTGTCCCTCAAGGAAGTATCTTGGGCCCTTTGCTTTATCTCATATATGTGAATGAAGTACAACATTGTTTCACCAAATGCAAGCACTATTTATACGCAGATGATACCCTTGTTGTATCAGCACATAAAGACTTTAATTTAGCATTAAACAATTTAAAACACGATTTCTTTAAATTTCAATTGTGGGCTCATGATAAAAAATTATCTATTAAACTAAATAAAACCAACATTATGTACATAGCCTCATCCCATAACAGACTCTCTTGTAACATCAAGCTTATAGCCCACACAGATGTCTGTCTACATATTATGGTACGCGATGGAAGAACTGCAGGGCTGTGTCATTGTAAACCTTTACCTATAGTGAAACAACAAAAATATCTCGGATTGACTATTGACGACTCGTTCTTGTGGAATACGCATATTAACGAATTGCATAAAAAGTTAAAATACTTCTACTGCTGCTTTTATTACCTAAGTAACATCGTACCACAGCATATTCTACTTCTCATATATCATACATTAATCGAATCCATTTTAAGCTATGGGATAGTTGTTTAGGGCAGTGCATCTTTTTGCCACATAAATAGGTTGCAATTAACACAAAATGTTATAGTCAGAAACATTAATAAAAGCATACAAGATATTAATAATGCATACAAAAACCTTAAAATACTGAAAATTGAGGAACTATATATGCTTCGAGTTTTAATTAATAACTATTTTAATCCACAAATCACCACTGAGCGTCAACACCCATATAGGACGAGAGCGATTGCAACACGCGGACTTGAAGTACCACGGTGCGCAAATAAATACGGACAAAGACCACGCCAAGTAGTGGTACCAAGATTTCTAAATAAGCTATCTGGGAATCTAAGGAATCTTCAGTCACTATGTGAAGTGAAAGCACGGATCAAGGACCGGATGATACATAAATAATTCGTGTTCATGTGCGGGCACATATGTATACCTATAACTCTATATAAAGCTTATAATAGAGCCTGATTACGAAGAACCAACTGTATAAATATCATATGTTTCGGAATTAGTCGATAATTTTTTTTCTTTAACATATCGGTCATGACCCTCTTAACAGCTGGGATGACAAGAAATGTTTACATTCTCTTTTTCTATGTAGAGCAACAGTATTTTGTTTGCTTACTTGGTGTTTTTCAATATTTGTATTTAAGAATTTTTGTGTTATTTTCTGATATTTATATACGATTAGGCACTGTTTTCTTTTTTTTTAGAGTTTTCTTTCTTCCTTAATTATTGCGGGTTCTAGAGGAGATTTTGCTCTACTTTAATTTTCTTTTTTTTATTTTGTTAACTATTAATGTAATACCACCTAATTTATTGCCAATAATGTAGGAGTTTGGCGAACTGAATAATGAACCCTTGCCACTGTCAAGCTTTTAGCTTAGTGGCAATTTATTAGCAATTACAATTAGAATATTTTTCGAATTTATTCTTTTTTTTCTGTGTAATGACATATATTATTAGATTTGTTTGGGGCCGGTATTTTGTGCCCTCCTACCTTTTGGGTGGCAGGGGGCAATTGCTGAGTCAGCGTGAGGTACCCGAGAGGTGAGGTCGACATATGCTGGCCCTATGTCTCGGGGAAGGTGGAGTGTGTGGAGGAATTAACATAAAATTTGAAAATAAAAAATATTATTATTATTATTATTATTATTATTATTATTAGTATTATTGTTATTATTATTAGCCCAACATGCACTCCGTATACCCGGACATTCTATCTGTCCATGATAGTACACATGATTTAGTATTTAAAAAGTTCGACCATGGTTGACTGCCGTAAATTTGTTTCGTTTGAGTAAAGCAAATGAATCCAAATCTCCATTTTCGGTGTTAAATTGCTAGAAATCTTTTACTACTTCTAATGCATGAGCGTAATTTTTTATGGTAGTTTTCTTCGCTAGTACTAGATACATTTTCCCAGGCTGTTTGAATTAAATAAATTAAAGTAAATCTACCGCTTTTACACTATCAGTAATATCATCTAATTTTGATATCACGTGTTTGAGCACCAGTAATCTATACCAAATCTTGAATTTTTTTATAATTTCTTGGTCAAGTGGCTGAGTTAAAGCAGTTGTAGCAGGAGGAAGTAACATAACTTTTATATTTTCTAATTCTATTTCGCGTGGATGACGCGAAATAGAATTACGCTGCGTTGTCCATAAACTTAATAACTACTTTTTCTTTTAAAGATAAAGTACGGTTTTTGGTTGACATGATATAACCGGACGCAAAGAAAGACCCTTTTAAACTAAATTCATATCAAATAATAATACTATACATAACAAACCACTTACTTAAGAAATTCTCCGCAGATACAATACCCTATTCATTGACTGTATGCTTTGCACACACACAATCTACAATTTATTCGCTGTCCGTACAAGAGGGTAAAAAGAGGCGATTTGTGTGTCCGCGTCCGGTTAATAGAGTGCCCGTGTAAGAGAATATGTTTTATTAAAGAAACATAGCGGTTTTGGCGGTTCCAAGAGAAATGTCCGTTGGAGAGGAATGTCCGTGTAAGAGAGTGTCCGTTTAAGAGAAGTTTTACTGTACTTACGTAGTTTTTGAGTATTTCAGTATGTCAGCATTAAACAGCATTTTAATTTATTTATATTTATTATTGATACTACATAAACAATAAAGTTTTTCGTATAATGCGGTCTGTGTAGTATACACTGGGCAAAGCCGTGTGTATCGCTGCGAGCGGTCGATACCTAACCCGTGTACGCTATATGGTACTGTACAATTGTATTTGCAAAAATAACTTGCGACGTCTTAGATCACCGATACATTAGACTTCCTATCGAGCGAATGATCGCCGGCAAGAAATGCAAGTCATGCAGACTGCGAGTGAAATGGTACTAAATTGTTGTCGCATACTAGCATGCGTATTTCAATTGAATTCATACGTCCTAGCGCTCATTCCTTCACACATCGCTCAATAAGGCGCATTCTGAGAGGTAACGGTCCTTTTAATAATTAAATATACACCGGAGCTGAAACTGTTTCTGGTAAAATAATTTTACGGTGGGAATTCTCCGGAAGTAAGTTATTAGGTAGATAATTCGCCCACTCGATAGGAAACCTAATGTACCGCTGAACTAAGATGCAGGAAGCTTTTTTGCCAATACAGTTGTACAGTAGAATATAGCGTACACAGGTTAGGTATCAACCGCTCGCAGGGGTTCACACGGTATACCATGTATAACAAGCGTTCAATTTGTCTTTACGTCCGGGATAGCTAGTTATTGTAGAACGCATATCCTTACTAATTTATAAATGCCATAAATTACTACTTACACTTGATAGAATAATTACTATTTGTGTACTGTATATACCTACTTATTTATAAACCCTGGCACGGTCAACAACCGGAAACTTTTATACTCGGGCTACGGAAGCGTTTGATATAATTTCGATATCGTTTACTTCATAGAAGTTTGACGTAAATCAAAATAGGGTAATAGTAATAGTACCTATTTTTTTTTTTTTCTGTGACGATAAAAAAGTTGACATTTTATCCCTCTTGACGGCGAACAAAACGTCTCTTTTTATGAAATCACTTTTTTTCCCGGGAAAAAAGTGAGTACTTTTTTCCCCGATGTGTCAAAATGACAGTTGTTAAATGTGCATTGTACAATTTCGTAAGTTTTCCGCGATTTAGCTGGCAATAGTTTTAAGTGATGCTACTTTCACTGCTTCTACTAATTCCCATGGACTACAAGAAAATTGTAAATTAAAAATGTTCATTTTTTAACTCTGATTATTGAATACAAGTTTTAAACCTAATTGGAAAATTCAATTGACAGACATTTAATTACGTCAAATGTTTCCTTAGCATGGCCAGTCAGCCCAGTCAGGCTACCAGTTTAAAACTTCCAACTTCACATCGATTGAATGTCTGTATGTTAGTATGTTGTAATAATATTATTAAATCGTCGGTTTTCCCCTCACAGAAAAAAATAGTGTATTATACACGGGCAAAAAGTTAGATTTTAGCTCTCGATGTTTTGTCTCCCTCCGCTTCGCACACAACCTCTAGCTAAAATCTAATACTTTTTTCTCTTGTATAATAAATAACTATTTTTGAGTGAGGAAATATGCCACAACGCACATCAGTGACGAGACTCGTCACCGGTGTGTGAGGCTTGCACCAACTAAAAAACCTCGCTATGTCAGGAGTAGAATCCATCCCGGAACCGCTGGTCGCATTACTTCAGGATGGCACCTCATAGTTAGCCTCGGTTGGCTGCCTCCATTGCTTGGGTCTCTCTCTTGTTCTCTAATAGCTAATTTAGTATTCTTTCGACTAACTTGTACTTAATTTAATTATTATACGATACAGTAATAAATGTAGTTTTCTGTGTGTCACTTTCAGCGACATTTCTTTATTATTTATATAAGCTATGAATAATGTAAGCACAGTTTACAAATCCATGACTGCCCAGGATCTTAAGACTAATTGAACGCTTGTTACTCGCGATAACGTAATTTTTTATGGTTTCAGCATATTAGTACCCCTTGAGAGCATTAAACAGAATTATAATTTATTCATATTTGGGATTGGTAATGGATTAGTAGCTAATAGGCAAAGAAGTTTCTATATATTGCGGGCTGTATAGTGTACATTACCCACATGCATACATATATGTTTGTACATTCGCCACAATTTCTGTGAATCTCAATCAGTGCGCCACCATTGTAAACATATCCAGTACGCAAACTTCTATTAATTATGTTTATATCCGAGTGGACTAACAAATAATATTGTACTGTAAATTTATAATTTGTTTAATGTCCTGAAGAGCTGCTAAAATGTTGAAAATTACTCAATAATGGTGGAAACCAAAACAAACAATCTCAATAGCAATGTTATAGCGTTATTTACATTACGCTAGAGGCGTTTAAGGAAACAGAAAATACATATGTACGATCGAGCGAATTACTCAAACCTTCCGTATACAAACAAGTTGAAAATTACAGAAAAAACTTTTTCGTGAATTAAGCATTTTATTAGCCACATTCTCCCATAAAATATATTAAAATATGAAAATTAAGAAGGAGTTTTTACAGAAACTCTTACATGTTTTGAACAGCAGTACAATAAAGAAAATCTAATGGATGATATTCATTAATATAATATCTTGCAAAAACGTTTTAAAAGTTGTGTGAATTTCTAAACGCCCGTACTTGCAGTACAAAGCATGCTAGATAGGATTGTAGCCCGTAGATATAACGTAGTCATTCTTGTTTGATAAATGCTGTCATCTTATTATTTTGTGCTATCTTTGCATAAAGTGTTGTATTCACTAAAAAGTGAATAAAGGATTTAAAAATATAATAGGATATAATAAAAAAAAAGAAAAATAAATCCAATTAAACAAAAAACAGAAATTAAATAATGGGATTCTTGCCTGCCAACTACATGATCGTGTATAAACGGGTTGTATGCTAGTGTTAATACTATACGAATTAGTTTGTTGAATTTCTGCGGAGATTTTCCTGTAACTCTATAGGATTTAGTAGATATGTAGAAAGCACTTATGTATACCCACGGACTTTAGTTATGTCCGGTATCTAGCGCTACACCTGCGCTTCTGTTACCATGTCCGTTTTATCTTAAAGGGAATAGTGACAGGAGCGCAGGCTGTACCGCTAGATACCGTACATAACGAAAGTCCGTGATGGTATATACAATTGGTTTCTATTACCTAATCCATCTTACTGGAAATGTTGTGTTAAGATACTGACTATATGGAATAGTCGATAAGGAGACATTTTGTTGTGTTTGAATTCTAAATAATGCTATCAGTTATTAATACTTGAAAATAGTAATATATATGTATAAATAGATACATACATATGTATAATGATTGGAAAGTATTATTGCGTCTTTGCCCAAAAACTGATGAGATCTCTACTTATCTCTACATTTCTGCAATTCAATTTCTTCAATACTGATACAAAGTTAAATGATATCGAACGCTTCCACGGCCCGAGTCTCTATAATGAGGGTTTCCGGGTGTTGACCGTCATGGTTAGTAAAATATATACAGTACAAAATAAAAATAAATGCACAAGATATACAATAAACTCGACGTTTCGCCACTAATGTAAGCGACTTCTCAAGGAGCAAAGAGGTTAACTGGGTGGGTGCCAGAAGGTCACAGTAACTCGACGTGTAAACCACGATAGAGGCGAAAACCTTCTGGTAGGTGAGGGGCGTGAGAATGTCACGGTAACTCGACGTGTCAACCACGCTAGAGGCGAAAACCTTCTGTTAGAAGGTTTTTTTTCCTGAAGAAGCTGCTTACATTAGTGGCGAAACGTCGAGTTTATTGTATATCTTGTGCATTTATTTTTATTTTGTACTGAATATATTTTACTAACCATGACACGGTCAACACCCGGAAACCCTCATTATGGATACAAGCTGAAAAAGCGTCTGCTACCTGTACTTATCAATTACACAAAGATAGAAGATTTGCAATATTATCGCATGTCTTTAAGAATTCAAAGTTACTGTGTTTTAAGCTGTATTTTCAACAAAATAAGATTTTATTGTCCCAAACTGCACTGAATATAGAGGCATCTGATGAGATTCTTGCATATTATTTTCTGATCAATAGCAAAATTTAAGTTTGTTCATGAAGCCAGTGAGTTAAATATATGCTTTGTTGCTAATCTAGAAAATAAATAGCACTTTATTGTTTCCAGATAGGTAATGTTGAATGTTGAGAAATTGCACATTTTGAATTTTGTAAAAATATGATGCTCTTTATCCAACATCCTTCTCGTTGTCCCATATGTTAAATCACCGAACGTATGTATATTCATTGATGCTTCAATGAATTCACAGTGATTCAATATTTTCTATGGTGCACACTGCCGCTTCATTTTTATGGTGTTGCGCCACTATTTCTAAAGTTTCTAATCCACGTCGCAATACCATTCATAGACGGTATATGAGCGCAATGTGGTAATTGATAGTGCAAACGCAACCCTAATAGTGCACGGATAAAACTTTGCTCGTTTTGATAATATATTGTGGCAGTATACACGTGTTATTCGCTCGACTAGGTATCCATTGTAGTAATCCGCTTTCCCGCATAATGACTTCCTTCAATTTCCCCTTTTTGTTACATGCAGCGAATTTGTCAAATCGCTACGCTTCATTCGCTCACTCTGTATAAATTTGTATGTATGGATATAAATCTACGAATACATCTGTTTGCGCAAAATTACTACTAACACCACATAGGTTGGTAATCTGACAAAATGTGATTTGATTAATTCCATTAATATATTTAAATTTTATATTGCTACAATTAAGAGTACTTATCACCATTATAAAAGCAGAAATGTTGTTTTCTGTGGTATATTTCACATTTTTCTAACAAAAAGTCAGTCATTTAAGTTTAAATTGCTAATACAAGACCTTTTTCGCAGAATTCTTTAATAATATTACTAAACATTACCTACCCAAAATCGTTGACGAACGTAAATATAACACACAATCTTGCATTTTTTAACTCCATTTGTCATTCCAAATTGCCATCGGTAGAGTATTCCACCGAATATCTGTGCAAGAAATAACTAGAAACATTACAGAAACAAATCTCGTTTTATGCACGTAGCATAAAGTGAATAGATGCGAAACAATCCGTACAAAATGCGGTACATAATATTATATAAATTGTTATCGTAATGGTCTTACTCTTCGGGTTTGTTTCGTCTATATAGGTTTCTGTAGTGGAAACATTCAGCCTCAAGGTTTTCCAAGAAATAGATTCTATAGCGGTGTATTTCCTTGTATCTCCACGTCTTATTTTAAACATGTGTTTGCATACGTATACGGTGCCCATTTATGACCCAAACATGCATTTTAAAATGAAAGTTAAATAAATATTGCTTTTTACGAATTCAAAATAACATTAAATTAGTAGGAGCAGGTATTGGTAACACTTCAGATTAGGACTTAGAGATAGCCGCCACCGTCTAAACACGAAGGTTAAGTTATATTTAAGTTATAGTGGGCGTCATATTTCCAAATTTCCAGTATATACCTAGGTAACCACGGGGTGAAATAGGAAAACTGGGTAAAAACGCAAGATACACTGCAAGATAAAATAATACAAAAACTACGTTAACGTGTGTAGTATATGTCTTTCGCGCTACTCGTATTGTAGGCTCGTCGCTTATAACAATCCTGAGTATCCAATCGGATCAAAATGTTGCATTAACAAATTATATTTCCCTCACCAATCTGCATTACATACATCTCGGTGAGAACACCTTCACGGCAATGACTATAAATACTTTCATCTGCAACACTTTTATATCGATTTTCTTTTTTACATCATTATACTATTTATTAGATATTTACAAATGACACATTAAAATCCAAGCAGCGATGAAAAATCAATGATTAAAGAAGATTATGTATAAAACTGACACTATACTTACAATATCTGTCTTGTACTAAATCAAACTTGTGTCAGTTTAGTAGCGACACATAATCAGCGCAGCGCCGCCAGTCAGATAGGTACCGGTAGTTCTGTAGGTTTGTTCCATCACGCGCACTGATCGTCAGATGGACGTCAGCCGCATGCGCACTACACAAAAAACGTTCCAACGAGTATCTGGTCGATCTTACAGATTATCAGCAAAGTGTTACAACAATCCTATGAACGCGTACGCATGAACGACTCCGTGAACAATCAAATGCGTCCATGTATCGATGCTATGGATCGGTACGGACGGTTCGCCGACGCATACGCATTTAAAGATTGTTCTACATATTTACAAACAAGTCCTGCGATTAAGAACAGATATAAACGCCGTTTCAACAAAGTTTATTTTCGACAAGTTTTTGTATCAGTACATGGAGCGCTCATGATGCGCCCTAATCAATCCATGAACTAATTCATGAACGCATTAGATGGGTCATTATGGAACAAACCTGAAGTATGTATTTTAGAAACGCGTTTTTGTATCTTGCATCACTAAATCCTCGACGCTATCTTATGACGTAGCTTCGAGTTCGGAATGCAGTTATACACAAATTAGAGATATGTTCAGCAAAGTTTATAGCAAGGGGAATCCATTTAAGCCATTTATCAATCAACAACAGCTTGGTTTGCAATCTGTCTCCGTTCGTTAACATATTACATAATAATAATAATAATAATAAATCATCTTTATTGCCCAACAGGCTATGGCCCAATAAAAGGACAAACAAATTAAACTAACTAACTATGTGCACATACATGACTATAACTAAATTAAAGATAATGTAATAACAGTTGACAGTGTTAACAACAAAAATATATAATAATAATAACAACAATACAGATAAAAACACATAATAGCCTGACTTGAATCTGCCTAATCAGGCACATCATCGAGCACTCTATTCCCCAGGTTGGAGAGAACGTATGATGGTGCACGCCTCATAATGTTGGTCCTTGCAAATGGAGTCCTAAATGTTGAATCATACCTGGCATTCAACCTCGGCACCAGAAATGACGCTCCAGCAGAAAAGGACAATCAATATTATTTGGTAAGTAGTTTCCGCAAAAATTTACTGCATATGATATCCCTCCGTGTATTTAACGACAACATATCATGCCCAACAGAAGTTCAGCCTGCGGGATACCCACGTCAGGATAAACTCCATCCAGTTTAAACGACAGGTATTTAAGAAATTTACGATGAATCCGGTCAAGTGGTACGAAGTCGGAAGCGTATAATGGATACCAGACAAGGCATGCATATTCAATTTTACTCAACACATAAGCAAAATACAGAGTCTTGAGTACAGCGGTGCTTGTGAAATACCTAGAAACACGCATTATAAAACCTAGTGACTTAAATGCTTCTGAACAAATATTTGATAAATGCGGCTTAAAACTAAGGCTAGAATCGAAGAGCAACCCCAGGTCTTTAAATTCAGATGCCAATTTTAACTTAACACCGTTAATGTGAAAAGATGCGTCAGATGCCCGAAGCGAACGTGAATAGGTGACCACACACCTTTTCCAATGTTTAATCTGAGCTTATCATCATCATGTTTAGATCGTCTGCATATGTGAAATTCTTACATTTGAGCTCCTTAAGGAGGTCATCAATTACATTGTTAAAAATCGGTGTACCAGGATTGGCCATTCCGAGGGTGAGATGCAAATTCTTTATAATACACATATCCACTTCTGTCATCAAGCTACGATTGAATTGGTTTTATCAGTTGGGAGCTAAAACCAATACTATTCAGTTTAGTTAGGAGAATGGCATGATTAATGCGATTAAAGGCTTTCGATAAATCGGCGAATATTACGTTCATCGAATATAATATATGTTATATATTTTGTCAAATGCCTAAGTTAGTAATAATAGATCTTCCCACCCTGAAACCGTACTGATGTACTGATAGGTACGACTCATTGCGGTATAGATGTATTACAATCAATAATCTGTTCAAACATTTTTGCAAAATTTGGCAATATGTTGATTGATGTTCTAATCTACTTCTTTTACAGAACATGAACATTCCGAAGTATTAATGATGCGATTGTATATTATAGCTAACAGGTAAGCAAGACTTCCAGCACGCTGTCGTACTAGAAAGCTTGGTAAGCCATCATTCTCCGAGGTCATATCACACTTAGCTTTAGATGCAATTGCAGTTTTGGTAACATTCAAGACATTGAAAGAAGGACACTACAACTCATGACGAGAGATTGTTGACGATGGATGATATATGAAATTGTTGATTGGGCGCCAAGTTTTATGCGTCTCTAGTTTCTGCCTCTGGTATCGTGGTTGCCGGTTTTCTGCTTAGGCGGATTACAATAATCCAACAAACGATGGCAATATCCAAATCAACAATTTAAGGGCACTGTGTAAAAATGTCCATAAAAATAAACGTGCTTGGTCGAAAATTGGTATCCAAGGCTGTTGACGATATTATGTAGCTCTAGCAACTTTACATCTTTAAAAAACATGTTACCAGGAATTTTTGATTATGATTTACGGTTATCAATAAACCTCCAAAAAGATTTGTAGTTAATATTAATCTCTGCTTCAACGAATATTTATAATTAGCATAAGCTAATTTCGTATTATGTGTAGTACATTGCACATTACTTCATCCGATTTCCGAAAGTAATACTGTTTCAGTGTAGTAGGTTGTTTTATTTGCGGTGTATACCAATGTGGATAATTCCGATAGGCTTCTGTTTTAGGCCCATGGCAGTCTAGTATGTTATATAGCTGATCATAAAATAGTGCAACAGCACATTCAACACGTAGTGTGAAAGAAAAATTCACCATGTGTTGAGCAATGTGGAACAGAATAAAGGCATATTTGATTTGCGTAAATTATAACGAAGATTATAGTTCGAAGAAAAATTAGAACGTCTAGAGTTTGAACTATTTATCAAAGTGATATCCAGTGCAGGGTAATGCATGTTCTCAACTACGAATGGTGACAGATAATGAACAACTATTTCTGAACTATTTCTAATTCAGTGTTAGTGAATACTAGATCTAGTAATTTAACGTAAAAATTGGCAACAGCATTTACCTGCGGCAAGTTCAGTATTTCCATTCAATGCCTGATAACGCAAAGTTTGCATCAGTGCCTTCAGAAGCATTAAAGGTTCAGGTTTATAATATAAGGAATGTACTATCGAAGGCTAAAGTAATGCAAACTGCAATAAAACGCGTCTATTGTGGGCTTTCCGTTCTGAACTGTTATTGACGTAAACATAACTGGGCAACTGCAATAAGCCGTATAACCGCAGGCCAAAGGGTAGCGAGCATTTAAAAGAATTTAAACTTAGCGAAATGTGAATATATTGGAAATGAATATGATGATACTGAATTCAGGTAGAACGTAGAAAAATTAATAAAAGAAAAAAAAGTTTGTGATAAAAAATAGTCATAGTCAGTTTTATCCTGCAAAATATTGTTTAAATAATAATTCCAAAAATTACAAAATTAGAAACTTTAATATTATTTTCTTAGCATTCACTTAATGTTTTAATTGAAACAACACAAACTGTACAATATGTCTTAAAGATATAGATACAGTATATATACATTTATACCATTAGTTTTCTTAAGAAGTTTTAATCGTTTCAATAATCACTGCAGTTACAGTCATTTTAATGAGATTAAGAATTTAAAGGGAGTAATAGTATTATTACACATAACATATAACATAACAATTAACGCTTCTGACTTAATTGTAATTTTATAATCAAAAACTAATCAAACCTGAAGTACTTGGAAACTCTCTAATTTTACAAGATAAGAGGCTGTGTAATCTATTTTATTTTAAGTTATATAACTTTAGGCCCAACATTTTCAGTAGATAATAATATTTCATAAGATGAATTAATTTGTAATGTAGAGTATATTATTCAAATGATCTTCAATCGAATTAATAGTGTTTGAATTGACCTAAAAGTAGAAAAATATCTGAACTGTGCTTTTCTATGCACATAAAGGTTAGAAAAATCCATTTATTATATGTACCTATATTTTAATAAATTAAAACTAAATTCATTATTTTGTGATTGCGTAAATATTAAAAAATATAAATTTCTTTAAAATGCTACTTCATTTTAATCGTTTCTTAATAAGGCATCGGAAACAATTCGTATTTCTATAAATAGAATCGTGTTATTATATTAAAAAGCATATTATTGAAAATTTACATGTGTAAGACAGCCATATACAATAGCAAACAATATTATATATATTCTTTGGCAAGGAAGCAGCTTGTGCTTACGAAATCTAGTTAAGAATTCTAGTCACCATTACTTCTTAATATAAAGAGTAGATGCAACTATTGTAAATGAAATTATAATATAAATTTACCTGATATGTACCCATCTCTCATTCTAATTACAGCGGCTCAGTGTGAGTAGTCAAATGTGTCGAATACCTGCGGAAGGCCATATCGCTTGAAGTCTGATTCATTACTTTAGCTCTAGGTAGTTCACATTTGCACTGTACCTACATACATAC
>SMLS01072865.1:0-12712 GCA_004785975.1 Popillia japonica
GAGGGTATCAATTTTTACCTTGTATAGCCAGTTATATACTAAATATAGCCACTACATACATTTTCCATTTTTAGCCATATTTTTAATTGCTTTTTAAATACGTTTTGATGATATTCAGACGTTAACACATATCACATTAGAAGGAATAAATGCAAAAATAATAATTATATTTTCTAAATAACCATAACAAAAAGTATATAAACTTCTTATACAAACGGAACATAGTACAGGTAAAAAACAACTTTTAAGCAAGGAAGTCTACGACCAACACTCCACGTGAATTAAGTGCAACTGGAGGTGCAATAATCTTTATTATGTCTTTGATATTGTACCAAATAACATCTGGTTTCTTAGGCCATTTCCAATTGGAGCTGCTGCTTTCTATTGCCATACATTTGACATTTTCCATGTCGATGTCTAACACTTTTGCCGGATACAAAGTTTCATCATAACGTACGACAACATTACATTCAATTGTAATTTCTACAGAAACTTTTTTCTCATTATTACTGTTTTCATTTTTATCTTGTTGGTAATCCTCTAAATTTAAGTTCTGCGTAGTCTCACTTCCTTTTTTGTTGCATGTTTTGTTTTGTCTTTTTTTCTTTTCTTCACGTATCTGCGACTTTTCCTTCTTTAACTCTTCTTTTCTTAACACTTCATTTTCTTTCGCGTTAGCGATCTCCAGCCATTTCTGCGATAATAGTACAGAAGGCAAGTTGTCTGCTTTTTGCTTTCTTTTTGTAGGTTTCGGTTTTAGGTGAAGCAGAACATCTTGCAAAATGTCTTCCAAGTTATTTCTACGGAAGTTAGAAAAACTACCTTCCTTTACTTCATTAATATTCTTTGTTGGTTCTTTTACCACTATATTTTGTAAATATTAATTTTGTTTTCTTTTCCCAAACACTGTTCAGTTGGTTTTCGTTCTGTTTCTTTGCATACACTCTTGTTTTGACAAACAATAGTGCTTTCAGTCTGTATATCTTCTTTTATTTCCTCGGCTGTGAAATTTACTGCCTGTATACATTCTTCTATTACTATGGGTTTCTTTTCATTGAGCACATCATAATTTGCGCTACTTTCTTTGTATTTTTTGTATTATCTTACTTGCAACTTTCGAGTTCTAGTTTTGGCTCATGAACAAGAGTGCATACTGTAATTTTATTAGTTTCTTTACTTGTCGCTTGGGTTACTGGAATACTGTTTCATTCAGGAAATGGAAAATTAATTATGTCATCGGTCAATTGCCTTCTCCCAGTGATACTTCAAACTCACAATCTGATGCAGACTCTTGTTGATTTGCTGTGTTCTTTGGCGCTGAATTAAAGAGCCTATCCTTAACGCCTTAGTTCTAAATAACATTTCTTCCCATTGTTTACCAGTATGATAAGTGCTCTCGAACAAATGAAGTACAGTGGTTTCTTGAATCTGATTTTCAATTAATTTTAAAAGAGCTGACTCTGTATGAACATCAAAACTTTTTTCATTGCTATTTGTAGGGTTTGGAGTTTTTTTTTGGATTTAGCATATATTTACATTGTCCGGATCAAAAGGGTACAAACCAGTCCTGAATCCAGAAACAATGGAATTTCTGAAACTACTTCTTTTAAAAATGGCGTTTAGTCCATATGGAAATTCCTTTTTTGTTATGCTACATCCGTTGTGGTTATACATTCATTCTTTCGTAAAGGGACATATGAAACGAGAGTCAAATCTTTGTTTGTCTGGGTTTACGCGATTTTATATCCAGTAGTTGTGGAATATCCCTTTTATTTTTGCGCAGAGCTCCTACAATTGTTAATTTGTAGGGATCACGCAACATTGTCTTTGCTAAATCTACCGACGTAAACCAGTTGCCTATGGTCACGTTTGTATTTGATCCATGGATTCTTTTTGTTAACTATTTTATATAGTAAGTGCCAAGGAATTCACCATTTGTGTGTGTTTATTAGGATAGATATTGACCACGAAATCCTAGTAATTGTTAGTCTGTAGTTAGGTATGAGCTCGGTTTGTAATTTTGATTCCTATTCAAGATAAATTGATCCCACACATATCTGATAGGAGCAAAATGGTCTGCTGCTTTAGGCTAAACACATAGTGAAGCGGTGAGTAGAGAAGCAAAAAAAGCGGAGACGAAAGCCGCGAAAACATACTATCCAATCTAGTACAACATAGTGGGGCGAATTAGTACGAGCTAATAGTGAGGTTATAAGCGAGGATACCGCCGCGTTCAAGCAAGTTTGTTTTCTCTGCTTTCCTCGCTGATAAAAATGGACGTTGAACAATTAATAAGTACTTCTCAGTAAAAAACCACTATGGGATCAGAAAGATGCCTGTGGCCGACGAAATGAAATCAACAAGTAAGTATTTTCATAGTTTATTTCGACATAGATAATTTATATAGGTTTCTCTAATAAAATTAGCAGTTGCAGTTGTCCTATTTCGCACAACATCAAATTCCTCACATTGAGGCACAAATTGTTTATTTTCAATGGTAATACTTTCCATGTCAATGATTATAAGGATTGTGCAAAATACATACATATACAGTGCAGGGTTATTCATTATAAATGTCCCAGCCCTTATCATAGTTATTATAGCATAAAAAAAAAATTTGAAATAAAAGTTGTATGGTTATAAAATGATTTTATTATAACGTTAACAAAAGTACAGTGGCGTGCGTAGTTTAGGGGACACAAAAAATAATTTGGTTTTTTTAAATGAGACACCCTGTATATTATTAAATTTTTGAAAAGATCTTTTTCTTCTGATTTCAAAAATATACCATATCATACCCCTGTCTTACACCGTTCTTAAGTTATTAAATAAAAGTTTTGTATATACAAATGAGTTTTGGTCAACATTTAATTAAAATTACAAATAATAGATAACGAATATAACAAAGATAACTTTACAACTATAACTAAATAATAGCTTATAAAAGTTGTTCGAAGTGTCCACCATTATTTTCAATACATAATTCTAAACGTCTAATTATATTTTGAATTGCATCAGAAATGGCTTGATTGTTTACATTTAGATTATTTATTTCTAATTGAATTCGGTCTTTCATGACTTGAATACAGTCATTATTATTATATATTATGTCTTTTAAAAACCCCCAAAAATATGAGTCCATAGGGGATAGGTCCGGACTGTTAGGAGGCCATAATATGGTTCCATTATTCCCTATCCACACTTGAACTACATTGTTCAAATGCTCTTTAACAGGTAGGACATTATGCGGAGTTGCCCCATCCTGCATCCAAATCATATCCTGAAGTTGAACGTCGGGAAAATTCTCTACAAGAATATTTTCAACTTCAGAAAGAATCATTTCCAGATAGGTAACCCCAGTTAAATTGAAATCATAAAATATGGGTCCAACAATTTTGTTTCTGAAAATTCCACACCATACATACATTAAGAGTTTTTCTTCCTGATTTTTTATTGGTTTTATCAATCTTTTTCTATTCTCCTTGTTTTCCCATGACCTACGATTTTTCCTATTAAAAACTCCAGCCGTAGAAAAGCATGATTCATCGGTCCATAATATTTTAGTCAAATAATCAGGATCTTCATATAACTTTTGGATCATTTGGCGGCAAAACTCTAACGTTTTCCTTTTATGAGCATCTGTCAAAAGTTGTACGGGTAAAATTTTATATGGTTTGTAGTTGTTAGTTTTCAACGTACGTTGTATTTTAGAGTAACTTATATTTAAATGAGCTGCTGCATTATTTATACTACATTCAGAATTTTATAAAAAATAATATAGTGTTTAAAAAACTTTTCAAGAATACCTATAAGAGGGCTTACCTTCGAAATAAAGCAGTACATCTAATTGATCTTCGTTGTTTGCATGAACTACTCGCCTTTTTCTATTAAAACTACCGGTATTATTTACCTGTTGGTAAATACGTATTGTCGTCGAACGTATTGTCTGCGGGTGTTGGACGATTATCTTTGTTATTCTTTAATAACTTATGTTGAATTTTTTCCAAAATATAATCGAATGTTGTAATAGCTATACGAAAATAGGAATGAAACTTTTCTGGATGCTGGCGTAGTTGTTTATACAAATGATGAAATTCCCCATTTATATGTCTACTTTTATTTATTTCATGTACACTGCATCTTCTCTTCTTTTTGTTTCTTAAATACCAAATTTTCAGGGAAGAATTTTCTGGCAGAAAGATATCCATGTCTCGTTATTAAATGCGCCACTATGTGAATGTCTTATTACCGCGCTTCTCGTTTGCTGCTTTCCTCTCTGCTTTCCTTGCCTCTCTACTCAATCTGCTTCACTATGTGTTTATCCTTAGGCGGCTTTCACACCAAAGTTGCATGCTATACCTATAATTAGACTAATAGGTCGCCTGATACTTTCATTAATGAACATTGTAGTGGATGGATTAGTAATAAAGTTGCTCGCATGATTGTTAGGTACATGAGCTATATTTGATGCTGCAATATCAGAAGAATTGATCGAAGAAGAATTAGTGGCCCGCCTATCATTAATCATAGGAGAAGTACTCACTGGTGTACTTCTTGCTAGTACTACTTCTAGCAACACACTTTCCAATGTCTGCAGCATCACGACTTTAAATCCTCGCTTCTGTGATGCGCTTAGAACAGCAATATCAGGCAGCATGCTCTTAAAAAAAATTAGGTCCGGATTTTCAGGTTGTCGTTCAGTTCTGTCAAAAAGGTAAGCAATGACGGCATTCTCAATTTCATTCTCTGGAGGTTTCCTTTTTTTTAGGATCTTCTCGAAGAACACGGTATCGATGAACAGTCAATATGACTGAAATCTGCTTGTGTATGATCCGTGGGGTTTGCTTTTGCAAATCAGTAGGCCCAGAGTCTTCTTCATTATCATCCGCGCTGGAGTAATTGTTCGCAATCATTTCGTCTTCGTTGTTAATATTAGGTTGATTTCCTGATTGAGATCTGGATTTTGTAAATGGTGATACGTATTGCATCACATCCCACAAATAATATTTTTCCAGTGTTTAAGACGAACTTCTACTCCTCCCCACGCTGCCCTAA
Organism: Popillia japonica; assembly: GCA_004785975.1. NCBI lineage: Eukaryota > Metazoa > Arthropoda > Insecta > Coleoptera > Scarabaeidae > Popillia > Popillia japonica. The sequence continues at coordinate 5,056 of SMLS01072865.1, forward strand.
ATATCTTGTGAAGCAGCCTCTAAGTATTTCCCATTTTTTCTTGCATTCACCTTCTATAACAAGTTTTTTTTTAATTAGTGTTAGTAGTTTGTTTCATTACAATTACTATATTATATATCTTTTTGGTTCTTTTCAGAGTTCTCGCGACAGGAATGACATTTACCGTGCTAACTTTGAATTTTTCCGAGGAATTTCGACAATAAGTAGCATTATTGCTCATACTGCTGAGAAATTGTGTCCTGCAATCGAAGTATATGGTAATACTAATATGGTATTATTATAGAGCAATGGAAAGACATTTCTGACCGGTACTATGAACTGTGGAGTATGCCAAACTGTTCGGGCTCTTTAGACGGCAAACACATCAGAATTAAATGTCCCATAAAATCAGATATAAACACCTTCATACAAACAAGTAGGACTACATCATTTTTTCCACTCTCATCGCCGCTCTCATCGTTTATCGTTTAATTTAATCTACTTTTCTTTTCTTCAGCTCTTGCAGCCCATTGCCAGAAAGTGATAACCCATCAACATTTAAACTTTTGGCTCTAGTAGTACCAAATTGGCTTGCTTTTAAATATTTTAAACTAGTTCCAACTTTAGAAAGTGATGATTTCTTCCAGTAACTTTCTTCTGACGCGCATGCTGGCTCTTCACTTCTACGATGCAACCACATTATAAATGTGACAGCATGTTTGCAACCTCATACTTCATTAATATTACATAGACAACATACCCACAGATGCAGCGCAGTCATAACATTGAACTTTATCAACAATTTCCTGAACTTCATCAATTACTGTACAAAGTTTATAATGTGTGTTTATGATTAACTTTGTGCTCAGGACATATTTTGCATTTTACAATGCACTTCGAGTTCTCCCTTTTCATCTGCACATAGTCTATAGCCTATCTTTATATATGTTTCCTCCCGTTTTTTTATGTTTCTCTACTAGAACTCTTTAATGTGATAAGCCGCAAAAGTACTGCGACATACCTGCACAAACGGAAAAAAATTTTTTTTTCGACACAAATAATTTATTATTATCATCGTTGGAACTGTATAGTAAATAGTGCATTTTCGACGACTTTGTTTGGGGCAGCATAAGTTCCATGCCTTCGCCTGTTAATTTCACCAATCTCAATGAACCCTAGAAGGTAAGGGGGGGGGGGGGGAAGTTAAGTCAACTTTGTTTAGGGAAAGTAAAGATTGGACACTTTCAATGCGTTATTACATGGAAACTCCAATCTTCTGTTTCCATGAGTGTACGTACTTTGCTTCACGAAATCGATTATTTCGTACTAGCCATTGCACAGAAATTGTCTTTGTTCAGGAGAAATAAGAGTACGCTTGTACCTGAATTTACAGGTTACTCCGGTATATAGAATAGTAAGTCTCCTGGAACTATCGCACCACTACTATTCAGGTATTGTTTACCACTTACAAGTTAGTCTAGGCGCTTTCTCTCCTTTAAAACACTTTCTGTATTTCTCTTTCGTCTTTTTTTAACATCACTTTTATCGTTATTAGCCATTATGCTGAGTACTACGCATAAGATTGAAATTCTTAAATGACACCGCAGAATGGCACTTATTTATACCCTTTTGAGCAATAACGCACATATCATTGGGCCATTTACATCCTTTTTCATGCAAAACCAGTATTTGTGAAATTATGCCACTTAGATGCTTTAGAAGTTATACTCTTCAATTATGTAATAGTCCGGGAATATACAATACCAAAGCTGTATTTGCTAATACGCTTCCTTTTCCTAAAAAATGCTGAATCTTGATAACCCTCGATTATATTTTCACACTGGTTAAATTCTCAATTCAACATTACGGCACACATTTTTTCTCTTTCAGTCATGGTTTTAGCTTTCAATGATTTTTTTTATAAATTAGTGTTAAAACCCGTTCTTAAATTTAAAATTTGCAGTCAAGTGTAAATTGTTCTTACTGGTGATAAAATCAATTTTAGGTTATGTAACAGAAACGTAACATAAAAAGAGACAACTCTCTTTTTCAACCATGTACTTCTTCCTTTATGAAATAACTGCATATTTATAAAAAAATTGAAGTGTCTGGCTTTATATTTTAGTAAATTGTCGATTACTTTACCAACAGGGAAGCCTTTCTGTTTCTATAATCTTTAGTTCTGCGATTATTTTGCTTTTACTTTTCTATTTAATTCTTTAACTTTAACTGACAACCTTTTACCGTTTCTCCTTAATTTAGCTTTTGTTTATAATGATATATCCAAAATTCACTTACTAAAGTGTCATCTAAACTATCACTACTTCAAAAAGTTGATGATCTTGGAAATTCGTATTGTAAAATTTTCGAGAAATTTCCTTCTCTTGAAATTGAGATAGCTTTTTTTCTTTCATACTTTTTACCTTTAGACTTAAGATTAGTGTTGCAGAATGGAATGTTGTTTTCGGTAAAAATATTGAAAAACTTCATAAAACTAAAAGTAATTTTATTCTAGACATACCATTAAACAACAAAAACAACAAGAATGCCATGACCCGTAAGCCAAATGGCCAAATTGACCTATCCAGCAGTCTGAAAACATTTTATTAAGGAGTCGCACGACAGCACCGTGTGATGGGACCCCCTTCATTTGGAAACACATATTTTCCAATGTTCAAATTTTGTATTTCTGGGATAATACATCTCCGAAGGCGTTCCAGAAACTTAATTATACTAGGGTAGGTTCACACGGCATTGTACTGCACGTTTTGTGCAGGATAAATTTTACCGAATAAGTAGTGGCGCATACATTGAGTATAGAACCGTTCACATGTCGCTTGTCCTGCAAAAAAACGTACACAGCTAAATACGTTTATCGAATAGTCACCGGACTTGTCCAGCAAACCGAATAAACGTAAAACGTATTCGGTCTGAAGCAGCGCATAGTATGACATTAGCTCTTTCAGACGATGGCATGCCACACGTTTTTTGTCGAATAGTGTTGGAGGTTATCTTTGCAGTGGAAATACTACTATGTGAGTGTAAAAGGAAAGTCGTTTCTTTAGATAAGGTATATTCGTCTAACTCAAAAATGACATGGACTTACACTGTCATTATCTTATATCTATATAGTTACATACTTGATTAAACTCGGTAAACATATATGTAAATAAGGCGCAGGCAGCCAGGCATAATAAAAGTAAACTGTGATCGTATACAATAAAGAAAAATGAACGCCACAAGTTTGTTTAGAATAGATACCCTCAACAAAGAGATTATGATACCTGGAACATGCAGATGGAGGCACTACTAATAAAAAAAAATCAGAAATAATAATAATAATAATTCTGTTTATTGTCCAACGGAAAGCCATTTACAGGACAAATCAACGAAAGTACATACATACATATATAATTAACAAACAACTTCTAATAATAATAATATAAAAAGGGAAACAAATATACTTATATACTCAAGAAAATTAACTTAATTCATTAATAGTATCAAATACATATCACAATACATAGCATCATGTTACATCACGGCACATCATTGTTAAAGGAGAGGTATGAAGCAATAAGTTTGTCTTAGGAAAAGGTAAGGAAAATGTAGAAGAACAACGAGAGGAAATTGGAGGTACACGAAAATTACAGCAGGAGAGTAAGTGGGAACTATTAATGAAACCATGCACCAATTTCCACATGAACTTCGCACCATGAATTTCTCGACGAGATCCTAAGGACTGCACGTTGTGCCTCGTCAGCAGTGAACCATAATCCACATTTCGTGAGGGATAGACGCCATCCAGTTGAAAGAATAGGTACTTTAAAAACCGACGTTGTACCTTCTCAACAATTAACTGAAGGTAAATGTAGCGAGGTGACCAAACTTGAGAGACATATTCAAGCTTACTAATTACATCATTGCAGATTTTTGGGTATATGGATTCAGGCAGACTTGGATTGGGGATGCCATATCGACTCGGTTTGTCGTCGATTGAACTCTGCCTATTATGGTGTCTACAGGCTGCGAGAGACAGTTTGTCCTGACACACTTCGAACCTATTATTTGTCTTGCATTGAATCAGTGATGAGGTATGGGATAATTTTTTGGGGAAGTTCGTCACAGACCCTTAGAGTGTTTGTAGCTCAGAAGAGGATTGTTAGATGCATGCTTCGATTGCGCGCTGGGGACTCCTGCCGGCAGCACTTTCGTTCGTTGGGAATATTCACGGTGCACTCGCTCTATATCTATTGCTTATTATGTTTTTACGTAAACAATAAAGGTCTTTTTACTACAAACGGATCTATATCTAACAGTGTAACCACCCGCAATTTTAATAATCTAAGTATACCGCGCCATTCTAGCGCTATGCTCGAGAAAGGTCCAGAGTACATGATAATAAAAACTTATAATGCTTTACCAACCTATATAAAAAGGATAAGCAGCATAAATAAATTTAAAAGCGAACTAAAAAAGTATTTACTGGATAAGGCATTATACACAGTTTCTGACTATTTTACATAGCATTTATTTTTTAAATTGTTTTGTACCAGGTATAGTATTTAGTGTAGTACTACTAGATTATAGGCATCTTCATTGACAATTGCTCATGTTCCCTTGAACCAGAAGCAAATAAAACATTATTATTATTATTATTATTATTATTATTACAAGACTAAAATACATACTCTTCAAAAGTGGTACGCTATTGAACACTTTACAAGTATGCAACACAAATCCTAAAGTTTTGGAAGCAGAGACACAATTTCAATTCCAAGGTTCTTTACAGTGTCCAGCTTATCGAGTAGGAAGTTGTTTATGGAATATGCAGAATGAACATAAATAGTTTTCCTAGAATAGAATAGAAATGGAACTATGTGAATGGTGAATGCATAAAAGCAATTGTAAGTACAGATGATGCAAGTTCACAGACCAAGCTCTATGTATGGATCAAAGATTGTGGATTGATGTGCTACATCACCTGACGTTTGGCTAAAATTAGAGTCAATTTATCAATCAAAAGGGTCAGCCAGAAAAGCAACCTTCTTGAAACAGCTTACGCTGCACAGAATGGAGGAGAACGAAGACACTTACACATGTAAGTAAATTCTTTGATACAGCAGATAAATTAGAAGAAATGAGTATTGAAGTAAACCCTTACCAACTTGCAATAATATTGTATAGTTTTCCATCGAGTTTTGAGAATTTTAGATGTGCTATTGAGTCCCCAGATGAATTGCCATCGCCGAGTACTACGAGTAAAAATAGTTGAAGAGGCAGACGCGCAAGCAAAAATGTCAGACAATATATCTCAGAGCGCACTATTTGTAAGTAAAAATTTTAAATACAGGCATGGAGAGAAATATGGTACGAAAACAGAAAACCCGGTAGCTGAACCAGTTAAAGAATTTAAATTTAGGTCCTATGTATGTAACAAAGTAGGTCATGTAGCTGCTAATTGTCGTGAGAAAAGCAAGAGACATGAAGCAAAGAATCACAAATCAAATAGAACATTAATAGCCCTTTATACAAGCAGTAACAAATTATCTTCTGAAAAATGGTTTATAGATTCCTGTGCTTCGATGCATGTAACTAAAAGAGAAGAGTGGTTAGATGACAAGAAAGAAAAGGAACTGAAAATCACAGTGGCAGACGATAGGAAGTTGACTTCACAAGCTCAAGGTAACATACCGATCAGTGTTTTAATAAATGATAAAATAGATGAGATTCAAGTAAAGAATGCAGTATATGTAACAAATGTAGTCACAAATCTGTTGTCTCTAGTAGTATAGTAAGCGGGTTCCTGTGACACTTTTTGCTGAGTCACGATGCACATCCTGTAGGTGACCTTGAGGTTGGGTGCCTCTTTAAGGAGCTCTTATCTGGCGGATAAAGTTCTAAAATTAGATCAAAGGACAGCGCGTGTTGGGACGTATATTTTGGCGGGAACTTGCAAAGAAATTTAAATTAAAGGTTGGCAGCGGTAATTTTTGAATGTTGTTAGCGTGCTCTATATGCGCGGGAAAAATTTGAAAGTCTGTTGGCGCGGCAAATTTAAAAATGGTTGTTGTTGTTGTTGTTAAGGTTGGCGGGGGGCAAATTTAAATTTTGAGAAAACGTACTCTGATCTAGTTTTGGCTTGTCTGAGCCTGCCCCCGAATGATTGTTAGTGTTATTCTTACTTAAGTAATAGACATAAAGCATATATGCGCAAATGGATAAAAATGTATTTTATTTAAATTTAAATTTTCAGAAAAACGTATTTTGGTCTAGTTTTGGCTTGTCTGAGCCTGTCCTGAATGATTGTCAGTGTTATTGTTACTTAAGTAATAGAAATAAAACATATAGGTAAATGGACAAAATATATTTTATTTGTAATAATATTTACAACATATATACAGGGTTGCCCACTTGGCCTTCGTTCGTAAACAGTACGTTTACTATTGATTTTAACGGAAAATGTTAAGATGCATTTTTATTCGAATATTTGCCGTTTACAATGTAAAAATATTTTGAGTTCCCTGAGGAGCTCGATTTCGTCTGTACAGGACCGGACTCAGTTTTTTTAAATGGAACACCCTATATATTTTTATAGTTTTGATATGTATACCGAATTTTAAGTCAATGTTGTTAAGACTTTTATTTGCAAAAGTCAAGTCGTTTAGGAGAAAAAACAAGTTTTTTGAAAATTCCCGCCGAAATTACAGTTCATTCAAAAAATCGTATCTATTCAATCGTTGACTAAATATTGACCAAATTCGAGATTATCATAACCTAGAAAGTGGTATAATTTTTGGTATGTTGATTTTTAACGAAACTTTTTGTAAAAGGACTTTATTAATATTCCTTTGGCAACCACAGAAAAAGGGAAAAAATGATTTTTTTTTTAATGGAACCACCTGTATATGTTATCAGGAATGAATTCCTTTAAAAATTTACTACGATTTTTGTTAAACATGTTCTATACCCAAAGGCAATAGTTTCTAAGATAATTACCATTAATAACAATAATTAATAATAAGATAATAATAATAAAATATAATAAATTAATAATAATAATGTTGCTCAGAAATTTTGCTGGTCTTTTAAATTAGAGTTAAATCAATAACAAATACACACTATTTATAACAAATATTTAATTATTATTATAAAAGTATTGTAATAGTCATATAAAAAATAAATGATGCAAACTACAAAATGCTTAAAATCAATTTAAAATAGCTTCAAAAACCCCGCCATTATTTTCTATACACAGCCTTACACGATTTGTAAAACTTTCGTTACCATTTTGTAACATTGCGGGGCTTATTGACCTGAAAGCTTCACGTATTCTTTCATATCGTCGGAAGTTGTAGGCGGTTCTTGGTACAAGCGCTCCTTGACATATCCCCACAGAAAGAAGTCAATTTTGGTAATATCAGGTGACCGGGGTGGCCAGTTCACAGCTCTTCCTCTGCCAATCCATTTCTCGGGATATGTATTGTTCAGAGAGGTTCTTACTACCATACCGTAATGGGCAGGAGCGCCGTCATGCTGGAACCACATGAATTGACGCACTCTCAATTGGATATCTTCTAGTAAAATAGGCAATTCTTGCCGCAAAAAATGTAAATAAGTTTGGCAGTTTAAGTGTCCATCGAAAAAACGGGTCCCACGACGTATTGACCAAGACTTC
>SMLS01072866.1:0-11929 GCA_004785975.1 Popillia japonica
TCTATTCTAGACTAAATTATGCCACCCAGGTCTGGAATCCTATATGTATATAAATGGAATAGAAAAAATTCAACAAAAGTTTATTAAATATATTACTCGCCGCAGCCATGTCGATACTCCGACTTACCTTCAATCTTGTGTGTGATTAAATATGCATCCGCTATCACAAAGGCGACTTATCAACGATGTTTTGATTGGAATTCAAATTGTAACTGACAAAATTGACAGCCCGCACCTACTGAGCCTTCCTCAGATGCATGTTCCTCGCCGAACTGTACGTTTCTCTCCCTTTCTTCATGCTCCATTTACAAACACGAACTATGCTTCAAATTCCCCCATCTTAAGAATATGTTCCGCCATTGACCGTTTCAAGATTGACACCCACAGTTATGGGTACTACTACAAATACCATATGCTTCGCATCGTGTGTCGGTGCGATTCCGAACATTAAATTTATTCAATTTACTAACACTGATTTTACTAACGTTAAATTTATTTTTCAACTTAATCAGTTTTTGAGCATACACATACTATACTTACTATTTGTTTTTTTTTCTATTTATATTGTAATAATGTAACCTGTAATTAGTAGACTCTTAATTGGAGTATTTCTTTCTCTGTTTGAGTCTCAAATGTCAAATAAATAAATAAATAAATAAATATGATATGTACATGACAGTTTGCTGAATAATTGTATATATGTGTAATGTAAATTGTGAGAAGTATTTTATCAATCTTTCTCGCAAGTGGTATGTCCTACATTCAACCAGTACGAATTTGATTTCGGTAAAATAACAATTAGGATTTGGCATAAACATATTTCAAATTAAATTAGACATCCACGATTATACTGATCGATACTAGAATTGAACTTAAACAGGGAGCGTAAACAACCAGTATTTACTGACATATTGCTACCTCAAAAGGAAACTATACATATTGTAATAGGTAATAGTATTATAATAAGAAAGACACCACATGAAGTACATATATACATCACACTATTCTCAAAAATATGAAATCAAATATGATCAGTTAAGGAAAAGACAAGCTGAGGGAAACTTAATTGAATACAAGTTTTTTCGATTATTTTTAAACTAAAAGCTAATAGAACACTATTTCCTTCTGGAATCGGTCATTCGGCAAATTAAACCATCAAATTAACAAATCTATTCCGTCGGTCAAAGATTTAAAAAGGTTTATTTTATTTCAAATGAGAAAAACAACAACAAATTTATATGCATGCGACAAACCGACCGAGAAAACAATTTCCTGAGGATTTTATTCCATTTGAGGCAATCAATAACGGCGAGTCAGTGTACCAAAATTGTGCAGAGTAAATTGGTGTATTCGCCGGTGACCGCTCACAACTGGAACGATGAGATATTTGCGCTGTTGTAGTTTAAATAATAACCAGTAGCATCATCAAATATGTGCACGCGTTCCATATATCGGCATCCTACTAATTTGATGAAATTGCATAGAGGGAGCAGCAAGTTGTAAAGCAAATGTATTCTGCTTTGAAAATTATCTTTTGTCTCAATTATTACTACTACATACATACATACATATATCAAATGTGGTTCCGGTACATTTATAATGATATAAATTATAAATATAAGTATGTATTATATATTCTGTTTCAACTATGCTTATTACAATTCACACACTATTTTCTTTTTTAACTTAGATGGGATTTTGATTTCGATTTTTGGTATAATATTAACTTTCATTGATTTGGCACATCCTCGTAGGTTTCTAGCAACTTCTAAATTTATCTATACATCACAAATTTGTTTCGAATGGAAAGTGCATCATTGCTTCCGTTAACCAACTTAATTTTTTTCATCCAGCTTCATTTCCATCGTGGGTTCTCAGTCAATATCATATTCAAATATTTAGCTTTTTTGTTAAGAGAACGAACTTAGTCCTAGACTAAACACTACTGAAATTTCTAAATTTTGTGATTATTATGATCCCGAAGAGAAAGTAGACTTAGAACAAATGACGTTCGAGTTATTTGAAGAAAACTGAAAAACTGATTTTCTTATTTTGCTTGTAGCACGTTTATTGGGTCTTGCAGGTGAAAACTAAAGACACATTCTCAAGGCCGCTTTTGCTCCTCTATCTAATGGTGTATTTAAAATTTTTATACAACGTTTCGTTTTCTTTGGATCATCATCAACTTTGTTATTTTTTATGGGCGCCATATGTTGAAAACAAAATTTGATATAGTGTGTTAATGTTCCAATATATGTCAATGTTCCATTGACGAAGAATCTGATTTGAGATTAAATAAGGTAGGTAGCTATTAGACTACTAGAAATTTCAAACTGTCAATCACTTAAAATTGAATATCGCTTAAATGAAAATCGATGTTAAATAAGATAGCCATGGAATTACGAACTGTCAATTGTCGTTGCGTTAGTAATGCAAAAATGGCGTTCACCAACGAAGAGAAACGAGATATTGTTATGTATGTTTTATTAATCAAATTGAAATACAACAATAGCGAGTACAATTATTATTTACAATTGTACCCTAAACGACTGCAAACATATCATACCATTTTTCTAGACCTTGACAGAAATTTAGTCGAATATGGATCGTGGAGAACTACGTCGAAATAAGGTGAAACCGTACAAAGTCCATGTTAGTCATAGTTTACTAGCTGGTGATAACTTAAGACAAATGGAATATTGTAATTGGTTACTGGGAAAATTAGCAAGCTACGAAGATTTTTTGAATACAATCATCTGGTCAGATGAATCGAAATTTGCTAATTGATTGGCTAATAGCGCAGTGCTTAGTGTGCTCGCTTCCTAGTTCGACGGTACCAGATTCGAACCTCTGTATGTTCTTTCTGAATTTGGATTTCTGTAGTTTCCCAGATTCCATGACAAGTGCTGAAAGACAACATCTTAAGTCGGTCTACAACCGCAGGCATAATAATAACTTATGGCCAGCCGATGGCCCCTGTAATTGGCACAAGTTGTTGGGGATGTGAAGGCATGACTTATTATTATTATTATGGTGGAATGTTTAATCGAAATACATCAGGGTAAAATTCCAAATATCTTGTACTCGCTTTGTTGTATTTTAGTTCGATTACAAAAAATAATCATAACATATATTGTTTCTTTCCCATGCCATTTTTCCGTTACTAATGCAAGTTCAGTTCAAAATTCCATGGCTACCTTATTTAACGTCGATTTTCATTTTCGCGGTACTCAATCTTAAGCGATTTGCAGTTCGAAATTTCATAGCTACCTACTTTATTTAATCTCAAATTAGATTCTTCAATTAACACACAATATCGAATTTTGTTTTCAACATATGCCACATGGTTGAAATCAGAAAAAGAAAATCTTCCTAGCTGTGTCAAAATCCAATATGGCGCTCACAAGAAATAACAAAGTTGATGATGATCCAAAGAAAACGAAACGTCGTATAAAAATTTTAAATACGCCATTAGATAGAGAAGCAGTTAATAAAGTCGTGATAGTGTTAAAGTTTGATTGATGATGAGTTGAGTGTTGTTGTTATTGAGAACCAGCTAGAATTGGGCCAAAATCGCTGAAAAGTGAAAGTGAAAACCTTTTCTGATTATCTTAGTTTTGAAATGTTGAACCAACGTGAAATGTTTTGATCGGTATTCCACTGTTGGAAACAAGCATTTATGTGGATTTTGGTAAAAATACATACGAACTAATTAAATGAATCCAGAAGACCATCAGAAGACCATCAGCTCGCCCAATCTCGTAGCATTCACCCCACACTAGTCTGGCACTTACATACATATATTAGAGTAACTGTGTTTCTTTGTGTCAGAGCTTTAAGAGTGGGTAAACAGTCCCAAATTAGCTTCGACTCAAAGATACATGCCCTTAAAGCTTTTAGTTCAGCACGTCCGTTTGATAAGATGTATATGTGTGCACCGCAGTTGGACATGTTCGAAATGCAGTAGAATTGGTCCTTGTTTCTTTTTAATTTTTAGCCACCATAGTAAGGATCCGTATGTTACTATATTGTAGTTACTAACCAACGATATTACGTTTTTTTCGGCAATATAGCCCACCATCACACAATATGTTAGTTATAGCTATTTATTGAACGAATATTATTGATTAGCTATACGAAATTTAACTTTATGAAACTTGGACAAACTCTCTAAATATTAAGTTGTTGTAATTATATTCAAAGTTCGATTAATTAGTTGTACCGACTTCTTATTTGATTTGCTCGTTAATATCATTAAAACACAGCTCCTCGTAGCTAAAACGTTAAACCAGATCAATGAACTACAAAATTACATAATGTGCGGTAGAGATTTACATAAAACATGTTTTGAAATCTCATCCATATTTTTCACACATGCATACTACCAGCAGTAATTAAATACTACTACCACAGGCAATGTGTACTGCATGCACTTCCCTTTATGTGTTCATAGAAGAAGAAAACCGCATCCAGCTTTAATTCAGTAAATTAAAATCGAGGACGTCGGGGAATTTGTTTACCAGCTGCCATATATTCGTATATCGCAACGCTTTGTTTTAACTATCGACGAACTTGACTCACTTGGATGAAGTGTTAGCATAAAGAACCAGAAAGAATACGGCATGCAACACGTGTTGCAAGATGTTCGTTGGCCGGATTCCAATAAACTGCCGTACTACGAAGAACTAGATGACTAGATCGACGCAATTATTTTAATTAATTTCGTGAATGTAGTTTATATAGTAGGCGAGAAACGGAGATGGGTTGAGTCACGTATGCACACAGCGTTTTGCAATTAGATTTATAACAGCTACTGGGGAGTTAAATTGCTCGATGGATGTCGTCGTTTGATTTGTTCTGGCTATAATTAAAATGGAAAATGTATATCGTAATTAAATTCGGGTTGTTTCCAGGTTTAAAATCTATACTGTATAAAATGCATTTAACCTATTTTGTATGCGTATATAAATAAATAAATAGATGAATCAGATACAGTGGAAATCTCGCGAATTCTCCGTAACACAGCTCTTACAAAACGGTATGTTTGTATGCTTGCGTGTAAACTAGAAACTATTTAAATATGGTTAAAACTTCGAAGCAATTTCACAACCTTCCTAAAAACTGGGCCTCGAAGAGAGTTTATGCGATGAAGCCCTTAGTTATTAGTTATTACCAATGTTTGGAATCGCTGCAAAAAACCTGTCGGAGAAGAAAGCGATATCCTTAGTGGGCTTGTGAGTTATAGCAAATACTGACACAGTCACAGAACGTTTAACATTCGGTACTGCTGAACTTATATTTTTGGTCCTTATACACGAATTATTTCCTACTAGTTATAAAACAGCTTCTTAATGTTTAGCAATTCTGATATCTCCACTATTAAGTTTACTTCTTTAAACCGCTATATTCCAAACACTCATACACAGCAATTAATCTTCTAACAATTGAAGTAGGTCCTGAATGATATATCTCTTACATGATAGTTGTATCATAGCTTAGGAAGAATTCGATCGAGCTTCACCATAAGAGATAATCTTATGTTGTTGATACTTTTTTCCACTTCTAGGTCAATTATAACACTTTTCATTCGATTAAAGATCAATTTATTCCAGAACCTTTACAATTTATTAGGTTTTCGTTATACAACTTCTTCAGTGGAATAAAATTGACATTTAATTCGTGTCAATTAAAAAATATTTTTTAAATGTAACTTTATAATCATATAAGATATATATGTATATATATATCTTATATCACTGTATTTTTATTTGTATTTTATTTATAGAGCTTGACAATTCTGTTCAAGGACTAGGGAAAACATGGCAAAAAAAACCTAGTCAAGAGCTTAATTTGATAAAATTCAGGCGAAAAATTAATATAAAATTAATATAAATAATACTTAAATTTTCAATTGCTGTACGTATATCATTTCATATATTTATCTCTTTTTATAACCATTTCCTTTTTTTAAATCTTAATATAACAACATGAAAATTATGTCGTAATTCTTTACTTACTTTCTGCTAAAACTGCAGAAAGCCACTTTAAAAGCTAATTTAAAAACCACAAACAACAGAATTAAACAAAAATTAGAAATAGATATAAAATAATATAAATTCTTGTAATATAAATTGTGATAATATTATAATAATTTCAGCGTTTGCTTTGGTGCTTTGGCACACTATAAAAACAAAATTCTAACAGGAAGTACCATGCATTCAATCTTCTAGCTTATGACTAAGTTGCAAGTGAAGTACCTCAACTCACTTTGAATATTTGAATTATAATTACATAATTTTATTGCAACTACCTAAGGCAAAGACATTTTAGATTATAGTTGATGCACGTGGTAATATACCTGCCCTGCTTGGAAACTACCAGAATCATTATTTTAAACTTAAGTTTAAATTATTTTACTGTTAATGACAATCTTGCCAATGCATCTGCACCAGTTACTTAGACCTGGTAGTAATTACATGTTCTATAATTCAAAAACCACATGAAACCAACACGAAATCTAACTGCTTAAGGAACAGGATTTAGTATACGCAAGACCAGCTACGGCAATTGCTCAGTATGATCCCATGTTGTTGTTGTAAGATTACCAATCAAAATTTTATAGGGCATTCGGTAATATTTCTGGTTGAATAGCACCAATTTGCTCCGTAATATTGTCTTTTAAATCTCCCAGCGTTGTTGGTCGTCTTCTAAACTCTTAATCGCCATAAAATTGCGAAATGTCTGCTTAACACATGATTTAGAACAACGTTGGTTATCAATTCTTTTACAGGATGGAAAATGTACGCGGGTGCTCCATACTGCATAAAAATGATGTTTACAATTCTGTGGTTCTCGTTTTGCAGCTGTAGAATAACATAATCTCTTAACATTTGCAAGTATTTTTCACCGTTTACCGTTACAGATACGGTTTCTCCATTCTGCATTTCGTCGTAGAAATATGGACCAATGATAAAAACTGTAAAACCGCAGCAAACGGTGACTTTCTTGTCATGAAGGCCTTGTTTAACGATTTTTTGTGGATTCTTTGAAGACCAAGTTCTATACTTTTGAGTATTGACTCCATCATTCAAAGTAAAATGTGCGTCATCTGTTCATAAAATACGGGATAACCATTCGGGTTCAATTTTCATCCCAACCATTACATTATTTTCCAAACCGTAGTATATGCGCTTGCAATCGCTTCGATATCGTATTTACGCTACTGATTGCTAGTGAATTACCTCTGGCTGTGTTCTGATTTTCATGAAGAGCCTCTGCAACTTGTACATCACTAATTCCTGGTCTTCCTGATCTTGGTAGGTAAGTTACAGACCTGCTCTTTTCAAATTTTTGTATCAAAGTGCGGTACGCTTCATTTGACAGGGCTCCGCTCTTCAACCAATTCTCGTGCGAAATCTTCGTAATGCAGCGGTGTTTCACCTAGATACACTAAAAACTCATTTCTTCAGCTTCTTCTCAGCAGATTTCACATATTTTTTGTTATTGACTTAATTTGTTAAAAAGTTATACTGAATAATTTTATATATCCCTTATTTTTTAATAACCTGGTATAAGGGAATATAAAAATATTCCAAATTTCATAAATAAATAAAATAAAAATTGAAATAATGCAAAATTATTATTGCATCAACAGCACAGAAAAAAACATACCATAATGTAACAATATTTGTAACTGTATAAAACCTTTTTAATAACGTTCTAAACGACAAAATTATCAAAGCCACATGTGTAATGTCAAACCTTTCAAATACCAGATGTATCGAATCTCGATTATGTAATTACATGTACGTACGTACTTGTATGTATAGTTTACGCAAATCGTATGTGCACCAATCACAAAATTTGAATGAACTGCAAACATTGATCGCTGGATTTTCGTAGTTTTATTATTTTTAAATTGTCGTTTGTCTGTCAAAATTTCTAATTTAGCAATAATTTTGAGTGTATTATAAACGTCTTAATCGCATACTGTACCGAAATAGAGAAATTCAAATTATATTAACATTCGTATTCTGTATTAATTCATGTCATTAATCAAATAACGAAATACACCTCTGAAAATAATTGACGAGCACAGCCTATACATATAATCTGAACGCATGAAGATACATCAAGGTTTTTTTTGTAGGCGAGTCTATGCAGCGAGTTTCAACTTTTTCTATCGCCGCATTTTTTTACTGAGCGGCTCCAATAGGTGAAGAATGCCGTTACCATAGACACCGACGGGGGCGGGCGAAACTAGTCTAGTTCTTAGTGTGGTGTGAATTATTATATATAGCGGATTGATAACGCTACTTAAGTGAGTTTGAGCGAGGAATGACTGTGGAAATGCACATGGCGGGTGTATACTTCCATGAGATCGCGAGCCGTCTCGAGCTATCGTTGTCGGCTGTGCAACGGGCATAGCGAGGGTGGACTGATGTAGGACGTACGCGCCTTCAGCCGCGAGCGGAACGACCCCGCACAACGGCAGCACGCAGGGACCGCGCCCTTCTATAACATCGCGCACGTCGTCCTCAAGGCAACTTTGAGCCGCTTGGCCGTTGGTGAGGCGAGAATTCTATCACACGCATTGTTAAATAGTTTCAGCCATATATAAGCAGAAGCAAGGCAAAACTCAAACATATTTGCTATATGTTGTTACATATATGTTCTTCTAGTGGAAATTATAAAATTAAATTAAGTTATACATAGGATTTGCTAACTTGTCTCCGGATTTTGTGCCACAAGTGCTAAAATTGCTTCTGCTGACAGATCTTGAGTTCATATGCAGAAATGTTACTCAAACAAATAACTATCTTTATAGTGTAAACATTTGTTTACAGATGCATGTCCAGTACGAATGTTTTACAAATTCTTTAACCTTCTTGTTACAATGCGTAAAAAATTATCTAACTGTAAGTTATCTAATAAATCTAAATATCTTATAAAGGACAATAATATATGTAATATAAAAACACGAAAACGAAAACTGTTAACCCGCTAACGTTGCATAGAAATTGTATGAATAATATTGAAAAAGTGTTAATTACAAATGGCTATTAAAAGATATTATACTACAACGTAGTATTTGACAAAAGCTTTATTGAACATCGACAAGCGTAGAATACAAAAATATCTTAACGCATGTGACATTTGCAGTCTTGAAAACTTGGGACACGGAACCGTACTTAAAAATAGGTGGCTGCCGTACTGAAAATATTTTTACGTTTATGTATTTTTCTCACTATACTACGTATGTACAATATGTATCTGACGCGTAAGATAAACCATCAGGTCTGTAAATAAAACCTTTATAAACAGAGAACGAAGTGATGTTTCAATAAAAGTAGGTTTTAAAGAACTGTAAAAGTTTACAAAATATTTTCTTTTGGAAGTAGTTTACATCTGAGAAAATATTTCAACTGGGGATATTACTAATAAGAAATATGGCGTGTTGTCCATGAGAAAGAATCAATGAAGTACAGTAGTACAGCATTTTGTATCGTAGTTTTACAGTGAGTCACTACATATAGAAGAGTATTATTAGATTAAAAAGATTTATTTATTTATTCCTCTACTGGATAGTCCACGGTTTTCTGTGACATTGATAATACGACAATCTTCGCGAGCAGACGTTTTCCTTCTTCTACAACAATTGGATCTCCCTGAACTTGTTGCAGGAATGATGTCTTCTATCAAGTAAACAATCCGTTGAACTGTTTGTCGAGAAACTCCTCGAAATTCGTGCAATTTCTTGTTGGCCGTAGCTTCCTCTCTCTAATGACGCGGAAATCCTTGCTTTTTTATCAACAGAAACGTCCTTAACTTTAGCCATATTGAAAGAGCGCTTATTAGATTAATTATTTTAAGTTAGCAGGAGTATACAAAGAGTATTACCGATAACAAACCAGCAGCCTTTATTTTAAAATTTAATTTTATAAATGGTGCTGGAATACTCAAAAAATACTTTCTGTGTGCTTCGTCAATTGAGGTCTACACTTAAATATTCAACTTGCGCACAACATATGTTATTTTCAAATGATTATACATCGAAAATTCTGAGATTGTGTTTGTAGTATTAGGCAAGAAAATAGGATAAAAATTATAATGAAGCGCAAAGCACGCAACACGCCTTACATTCGTCTGCTACATTGAATTCAGTTCTATTTTTAAAGCGTAACATATTTAGAGCTTTACTGATGTTTTTATTCACGATAGTCCACCGATATCCTCGTTTGATGTAACACGTGCTGAAAATGTATGTTCTGAAACAAGATATGTAAATTTTAGTATCAACTTTCCTTGTATTAGAAATATACATTTTCTAAACTTGTTGTGATAAATAATACAGTTACACGTGTATTAAGTATGGGAATATATTACGTTTATGCCGACGATAACGCTTTATTATACCAAATCTAATAATCTTATGCCATTTCTATAATAGCGTGACATTCATTGCTATGTGTTTCGCATCTTCCTTGAATGCTTTTACAATTGCAATTTGTCTTCTTTCATTAACTGTAACTACAGTTATGGCAAGGGATTCCAGACTCAATGTCAAGATATATCGTTACCTAAATACTAAGAAAAATATGTAGGCAATAGATTCGTTTCGTAACTAGTAGTAGTTTGTTACCTCTGAAATAAAACGTATCTATTTATCGAAATTAACCAATTTTAATGTTAATCGAACCTAAGGATGAATTACTGTCAAATATAAACAAAATATGGCAACATCTGCCGTAAACAAAAACGAAAACATTCTTATAAACTTTGTCAGGAGACTTTATTATACCATAGTAGGATAATAAGGCTTAGAACTTTAAGATACATAAATAATGAAAATAGGTTTCTAACATTTGGTAATTGAAATCAATAATTAAAAATTATATATTAATCATGCTAAAGGTTTCAAAATTACAACAAATTTCTTTGTTTAACAGCCATCAGGACACTCAAAATCATCTGTATAAATCGTTGACAAGTCGACGCACTCTTCGTGGTACCATTTGCCGCATTTACAACATGGTCTCATGTCAGCCACCTCGTCCAACTCACAACCGTGACAGTACCAACTCTCCTGTTTCTATTTACTACCACTCCTACATTTGGGGCTGGGGACCTTTTTTTTTGCTTTTCTTTGTTTTTGTCAAACAGTTCTTTGGTGACTTTGGTGCCTTCATATATACATATGTATTATTATGATATTTCATACAAATGTTAATTCAATTCATAGATGGCTATCTCATATTAGACAAGACAGTTCACAGAGATCTATTTTAATTTTGACATCTTAATTATCCTGCGTATAGATGGCGCTAATTTCGTTATTTATTTTGACCATATGTTATGGGGCATAATAAAATTATTAGGTACTTGGGACGGGGTTATTTTAGAAAATTATACTTCTATCTATATCTCCGAACAGTAACAAATCACGGGTAAAATGTAAATCCCTAAAAATATTAATATAATTATTCTATTCAAAATTTAATGTAAAAGAATGTGTAATTAGATATAAGGTTGTGATCTGTGCTTAAATCCGGTATATGGGAAATTAAAAACCAGTTTCTATGGAAATCAAAATTTTATTAGTGCAAGGAATTATAGACATTGGTAACAAGATATTGTGACACAATAATCTCATTGGATTTTAAAAAGAAATGGAAAAACCATGGAGATTAGAAAATTATTATTGAAATAATTGCAGTAAAGAAATTAGTACAGTGCAGTACAAAATTTATATGTAATTCTAAGAGTAAAATTACTTAAACTACAATAGTTCTGGAAATGTGAATTCCAAAATTCACAGTAACGTTTTTTCATCTCCAAAGATTTATCCAAGAGGGAGTTTGCGGATTGAATATCCAGTTGTTTATATACAGGGTTTTCAAACTTAAGTCGGCACTATTGCTAACTTCGT
>SMLS01072867.1:0-18320 GCA_004785975.1 Popillia japonica
AACTACAAATAATAATTACTAATTGAATCGGATTCGACTGAGTATTATCAATAGGAAATAACTGATATAGAGTTTATTAACGAGGCTGTTTGTTTATCTTTTAATAAACGCGATTAAATTAGGCCAACATTAATTGTTAAAACTTGTCTAGTACACAGCCTGACTCATCTAATTAACTATTTTTCTGAAACTACACAATTGTGATTGTAAACAAAATACTATCGGTCACCTAATAATTCTGAAATAATTAGTGCAGATTTCGCCGAGATATCCAGTTGCAACTGCGGGAGAGATGGAATAGGCGTAATGGCCCACTGCCAGGATTATTTGACGTTGACAAATCACATAAAATATGAATACATAACTTCTGATTAAGTGGCACCTACAGATATACGTAAAAAAAGGAAGGTGTAAAATACGTTTTGCGTTGAAAGCAGAATGTGATGTGCACACGTGGAAGGAGATGATTATGCGTGAAGATTGTCAACAGCTATTTTGTCTTGGGTTAATTTCGGAATGGATTTGCCTAGCCTGGTAATTGTTTGAGTAAATCTGTTTCTGATTTGAAGTTCCTCAAGTTTCAGGCTTCTAGTTTTTGGCAGCAGTTTGATTGGAGATGTAGTGGAATTGATTTAGGTCAATACGTATTTGAGTTGCTTTTAAAAAAGGAACAATACCCAAATTTTTCCAAGGCTTGAATTAATTTGCTTCACTACAAACAACTTATTCTTAATATAAAACTTAACTTTCTGATCCAAAAGTTTTAAAGCAAATAACTAACAATTTGAGATTGGGCTATTGTTGTAAAGTGTTCTTGCCGCGGTTAATCGACACTTAAACGGTGCTAGGCCTATTGAATGTAACAGTAAGGCGTGGAACGCTGCCGGTGTGCCAAAAAGTGAAGAAATATTGTAGAATATTTTGGAATGCGATGGATAATGGTAAAACCTATTGAAAGGTGCTGGAAAGTCAAACATTTTAGAATATGTCGAGATGTGCTCGAAAATAGTGTGATGACGTGAAGGACTGTGGAAGCTTGTCGAACGTCTTGAAATGCGTCGAAAAATGCTGGAAAGTTTGGTAATCGAGTGTCGTAAAAAGGAGTGGAAAGTAGAGAGATGTAGTAGAAATGAGCTGTAATGTGGCGGATAGTGGTGGAGCATCTAGAACAGTGGACAACTAAAGTGCTGTTCAATTGAAGTGGTCCACTAATGGAAAAATAATATAAATCAATTTTTTCCAAAATAAATTAACGAAAACGCAAAAGGTGGCAGGAATATAACAAAATATGTATTTTGTAACTACTTAAAACCATTTAAGCACTAACTTAATGGTAAGAATTACGAAATTGTTAAAAGACAAACTTAAGTAATAAATAAAAAAAATAGTTTTAACAAAAAAACACTTTTTACATAAAAATAACTTCAAATGTGGGAGCTTCAATTTTAATATTTTGTAGGGCTTCCTCGAGCTCATGACACAGCTAAGCATCTTCTGGGCATGTTTTCTATGAGCGTATTGATGAATTTTTTCGGTATTCTTTCCTATTCTTCTCGCACCTCTTCCGTAAGTTCATCTAGCGTTGTGGGAGGATGAGATCGCAACTGTCGTCAGGTTTGTCCCAAACATGCTCGATGCAATTGCAATCTGGATCAAATACAAATATTGGCAAAATACATAAGTTTCTATACCTATCTGCATTCATTTATTTGATTACTCAAAACCACCAGCTCGGTGCGACCGTTAAATCTTATGCCAGCCCAAACCGTAACAACCCCACCTACAAATGGCACACGTGGGGCCATGTTCCTTTTAAGATACCGTTCTCCACGCCTCCTCCACACTAAAACTCTACTGTGAGAATGATGTAGAGTGAATTTGGACTCGTCAGAGAAAAGGCATCTTCTCCAGTCGCGGGCCTCCCATGGTAAGTGATTTGCAGCCCACTGCCTCCTAGTTATACAGTGGGCATATGGTCCTTTTTCTAACTCATAAACGAAACTCGTGAAGCTTTCTTCTAACTGTTAGATTAAATTTAACCACTCCTGTAGTTGCACGATGATCGTTATTCAACGTCCTAGACGACTCAACGCCAATTCCCCTGACCTGGACTCTTAAATACTGATCTTGTGCAGGAGTTGTGCTTCTCCGACGGCCTCCCTCGTGAGAAACTCTTACACTACCACTTCTACGAAATCGTCTTACAACAACAATGACACTGTGAGATACATTATAAATTCTTCTACTTCTTGTTGGAATATCCATTTTGTATTAATCTTAGAGTGTTGTTCGTAATGTCTTCAATAAGAAGCGGCATTTTTATTAATTTAAGTTACTTAATCCTAGTTTTAAATCAGCAACAAACTGACAGATATAAACTAATATCAAAAAGTCAATGCCAACCTAACATTTTATGTGAAATATTCCCCTAACTTAAAAACATATTTATATTAGATTTTATGCGGTAAATTAATAAAGTATCATAAGTTAAAATTTTAACAAACTAAACATGATATTGGACTTCCTGCGTTAAATAAACTATAAAACATTAAAATTTGTCATGCTATGCATTGCTAATTTCTTAGACTAAGAGTAATATCAATCCTTTAATAGTGGACTACTTCAACTGAACAGCAGTTTATATTCGAATCTTTTGGAACGTGGTGAAATGTGGTGGAACGTGGTGCAATGTTAAAATGTTTTGGAATGAGGGAGAAGGTGGAAAAACGTGTTGTTAATTGGAGAAAGCTGTTGGAATGTGTTGGACTTCGGAGATTTACGGAAAGTGTTATCGAAGGCGGTGAGAAGTTTTGGAATATGAAATACGGTGCAGTGTACTGAAAAGTAGCCCATTGCTTTGGCATGCGCGGAGATATAGCGGGGTGTTGTAGAATATGTTGCGAAAGATTCATAGAAGTAGTCGTTTTTTGATTCATAGAAGTGTTGGAATGTTGCAAAAAGTTATCAAATCTGATAAAAAGCGCAGAGAAACAGGTAGACATCGTGAGAAGTTTGAGCAAAATACACTTTAAACACTAATATCTCGTTAGAAAGTATCAGCTTTCGCTGAAATAACCTTTTTTGCAGTATGCTTTCATTGCATACCGAACAAAAATAATTCGCTCATTGGGATGAAAGATGCGAAGATTTTGGCAACTTAAAGAGATTGACAGTTTTAATTTTCACTCTAAAAACCGAGAATCACAGTTCTCCACTTTTTACCATCCGCCACTCAATTCCAAAGCTTTCTACCGATTACCAACACATATTATCACTTTCTAAAACTTTCCACAGCCTTCCAGGACATTACACCATTTACGTACCAGTCGCACCGCTTTCCACTAGATTCCAAAACAGTCTGCCACATACCTCCACTTTTCACAATCTTTTACCCCCAACACTTTTTAGCAGTTTCCTTCATTTTTCAGAATCTCCAACCAATTTTCTCAACTCTTCCAATCGTTCCGCCGCTTTCTATCAGTTTTTACCTTATCCCACTGTTTAACACAATTTTTAAAACACATGGTGGAAAATTAGTGGGATATTAGTGGGATGAAAATCTAGTGACACAATGGCGAAAATAGTCAAAAATAGAGGTATAATTGTTGAAAGTGGTAAACATTCTTGAAAATTAGTAAAATGAATTGAAAAATAGTGAAAAAATACCAGAAAGTATTAGAGAAGCGGAAAAATTGGATAAATAATGGTTGACTCTAATGTCCACCGTCCTATACGCTTCTATCATAAGTGTAAAATGTTGCTATGTTGATAAAATAAACTTTTCAGAGCTTGCGGCCTCTTTCGCCGAGCCTTCCTATTACGCTTTAGCAATATACAATTTACTTTACAGCAAAGCCTCTATTGATTACATTTGCTGCTGAAAATTCGCATTTAATTTGAGACAGGTGGTACCTATATACATACATACATACAGGGTGTCCGCGATATACAAAGAATCCTTTTAAGGGATGATAGCTACAACGATTTAGAAACAAAAACATGTAATACACCTTGGGTGTATCTGTAAACGAGAAAAAAAATTATTTCTAAAAAGCCTTATTTGGTCAAACTGTGCAAGAAAACTCATCCATATTGCTTCTTAAATAACCAAAAAACCATATCAAAAATTTAGAGTTGAAAATAACTGAAAACAACGATGAAAACGAATTATTTAATACCTACTTTGAATAGAAGTGCAGATGCAAGCCAAATATCATATGTTAATACGACCTTGAACTATATTCGACCATTGTATCGTACGAAGTCAATGGCCATACGTTTTAAAAATATCCGATCAATAGGGAAGAGGTATCTTTGAGTTTTTGTTTTAATAATGTTATGATAATAAAATCGATGTTATGTTGAGGTTAGAGTAAAAAGGGCGTGTTTAATAGCAGCTTTCGATCGGTAAATGAAAATTTAAGTTGTATATCTAATAATAGTGCAATTATGTTATGGCGCTTTAAGTTCTTTCGCAAAGGCTACTACAAAATTTAGTTCTTTTCTTTTATTTGTGATAAATTGCTGGTCCTAAAAAGACGTTTTTGAGAGACAGGAGAAAATGTATTACAGGAAAGGCTCGATGTGTTGCCCATTTGCAAGAACACACGCCTGTAATCGTTGGGTACTGATCGGCTGGCGCTGTACAGTATGCGTCGAAGTTTGTGACATGAGAAATAATTTCTTTTCTCGTTTACGCTTACAGATAGACCCAAGGTATATTATATGTTTTTGTTTCTAAATCGTTGCAGCTATCATCCCTTAAAAGCATGCTTTGTATATCGCGGACACCCTGTATATGAAATTGCATGTGTAGAATACATCTTCTTCCAATATACAACCAGATTTAGCAATTACAACAAATAAATAACGAAAACAAATTTTAAAATAGAGATATTCCGCGATAGGAAAAATACGCAAATCATACATCAAATCATTCTATGCATATTTCATTACTTTACTGGATATAAATTTGCATCCATATTGCGCAGTACGTTGTGTGTTCGAACTGGTGGCATCAAATGGATTGCCACCAGCGCAGATAGAGTTAATTTGTGTATTACTTTTCGATATTAAACAATGGGAAAATATAAACCCAAAATATGGGGAATTGTAAACGATATAATAACCGCTTTGCTTTCGTTGTGATTTATATTTTAATTACTGGTAGCCGTTTATATACGCCGTTTGTGAGATGTTGTTTTGGTGCACGAGCGAGACCGTTACGTTTTTTTTTTACGTTTTATTGTCAGCACTCGATTTGTTATGGTTGTAGATTTATTTATTGGGCTTACTTTGTGTGTAAATGAGTCCGTGTTAATATATTTTGTATTTTTGCGATTGTACATGCTTCAATGATAATATTTCCATGTAGTTAATACCGAAAGAGATGTAAAACGTAATTGTATGATTATTTGATATTATTCGTGCTCTACATACATATATTCAGCTACTGGCAAAATAAAGCAGCATCAATCTGTATCTCTTCTTTGATCGTTCATAGTTATATGCTAGTTGGAACAACATAGAAAAAAGTTGAATCATAAGATGGGATCTGTGGTTATCAAGAAGACTTAGAAGCTCAGTAGTACTCTTTGCGTACTTATTAAAACTTTTAACGACTGTTCGCATGAACCCAGAGTTATTCGCAATTGCATCAGACTCTACAGGAACTGTGTCTATACAATTCATGACATTGAGCACTTGGAACACACAAAGCATGACAGATTATAGTTTTCAATACCAGAGATAGCATAATTCATAGTTACAAGAGCACCCTTTTCAGTAGAAAGTAGAGCACTGATTTGTTTAGCTACTTTATAAGTAACAATCGTGGCATCTAGATTGCAAATTTTGCAAAGTTGAAAATTGTTTCTTCTGTCCAATGAATGCAAAATATTTCATTTGTGCTGGTAACAAAATCAGACAATGAGTCATGTTCCCATTTATGCCCATTATACTCCAAAGATTTTAGAACATTTAATAGAACTTGCTATAGAAAGCTCACACGTCAAAGTTTTGACTTCTTTTCTAATGAAACCTATAGTATGTTTAAAGACAATTTTGCTTTAATATCATCTTCTCACCAGAAAAAAACCTGTTTGTATTTTGGAAATAATGACGTTATCACCAAATCATTCAAAATTCAATAATTGATTTGCGATTCTCCCAGTGCACGATGATCTGCAAGACCTGAAAAAACAGACTGGTACCAGAAAACCTGACTTGAGAGTTGTCATGGAACATAGCAGAGACAAGTTTGAACTGCTTGTGCAATGGCAAAAGGAATGGACGGATAACTCAATCCAAAAAGCACTGAATTTTCCGTGCATCACAATTTTAGCCACCTGCTATTGAGCAGCCAAGAAGAACCCGGACGCGCCTTAACAGGATAATGACAAACCGTGGCAAGTGTGCAAATTTCGTGCACAAATGTGCAAAGTTGGAGTCGCCTGACATGTGATTGTGATCAGCGAGACAGACCGTATCCCATCAGATGCCGGAATATCCACTTAAAGTTTTTGCAGGGAGCTTCAATGGATACCAATTTATAAAAAAAAAATAAATTGGTCTCCAAATTAGCTACAGGTTGAGGAATTAGTATTTCTTTTTACCATCCTTAGTTTTGAAAACATAATATGAGGAGAATCATTTTCTCGGTTTAGTATGGTTTATTTGTTATCTTTTTACCACTTCCATTTAAAATAAGCAAAACAGTTACTGAAAGAACCCACAGGGGCGTTGATAGTTGGTCCATGTGATAATGATCTTTGGAATTTTTGTTTTGGAAAACGGACTATGAATCTATCTTAAATGGAGCTAAATAACATAATAATATAATTGGTCAACATTTAACCAATTTCACCCGAATGCAACCAATTCATCCGTAATTGTTGGCTTCTGACAAATGAAGTGATAGTGCAACTGTTCCCAAACAAAAGATAACGAATGAATAATTATAGGTATAAAAACATAAAATGTTCATAGGAACTAACAAACTGCTTATACCACACCAAGAATATTATGATCATAATGTGGTTTGACTAGTTTGCAGTTAATACAATGTTTTTCTTTTGGTTTTCCACTTTTGTCAAATGTATTTCACTATTATTAATGATTTTTCTCTTTTTTTAATTTATAAATTAAAACAAACAAAGCAACTTCGAAACAATTTTTTTTAGAATTGGTAGAAGAAAATATCAATTTAGTAACTACTAGCTCTGTCTCAGTCAAGTTGGCCCAATCATCTAAAACTTGATATTTCTGTAAGTATTTATTTCATGGTACCATGCGTAGGTAATGGTATGTAGAAGTCGTGTCATAAGAACTAGAGAAGAAACATTTCAGAATGATTGTCTCAAAAAGAAAGTAAACTTTTCGGCTTCTGTTATGATTTGGGGATCCCTTACACTTTGTGGAAGGTATTATGAATGCTGATTAATGTGTTTCAAAACAACTTAAGACCCCAAATTGTACGAATGCGTTTAAATAATATCGATTGCGTCTTTCAACAAAATGGTGCCACTTGTCATACGGCTAAAAAAGTAAAACATTGGATGTTCGAACACAATATTTCAGTTTTAAATCGGACTTCTAGTAGTCCAGATCTGTCGCCAATTGAAACCTTGTAGCATATC
Source organism: Popillia japonica (assembly GCA_004785975.1). NCBI lineage: Eukaryota > Metazoa > Arthropoda > Insecta > Coleoptera > Scarabaeidae > Popillia > Popillia japonica. Next base: position 7,638 of record SMLS01072867.1, read on the forward strand.
ATGAAGAAGAAGCCACGAGCAAATCCGGCAAGGACCTTCCCAGAATTGCGAACTCGTCTTCAAGAAATATGTTTAGTTTTCATTACGTTTTTTGTTAATATGATAATTCTCTTAGAAAACATAATGTTGATAGTTGGGCCAACTTCACTGAGACAGGGCTGGTATACTACATACAGTAGTCTAGTTCAAAATTTCATTTCTGTTGAAGCAGTCGTCTAAATATGTTGTGATATGTCGAATATAGTTTTGGCAATGTTCTTGTGTTACAGTTTCAGAAGCATCATTAATTTGAAGTTACAGTTGTTCTTCATCCATAGACCGTCTTCCCTTGATGATAGTTTTCCATTGGCTAAACAGCTCTTCAATTGGGTTAAAAAAAAGAGACTGGAAGGGGGCAAAAATACTGGTACATGTCCGTCAGCTGTTGAATTCCATCCGTTCTATAAAATCGGACGTTGCCCATGACAAAATATGCACCTTCTATAGTATCTTCAGCTAATTGTAAGTGGTCAACCAAATATGTCAAGATTTCTCCAAAATGTTCTACATTGTAAGGTGGTGGATAAATATAATGAATTAATTAACAGAAACCGAATAATTAGGTCCTCTTAATTGAGTCTTAACCTTGTTGGCTCTACTATTTTTCTGTGATCTTCCATAAGATCTAGAATTCACTTGAATGCCAAATTCGTCAATAAAATATATTTTTTCTCTATAAATCGGTATTCTGTTGTATAGAACAGCATAATCATATTTTGCGCGTTACGCCTTTCTCGCGCAAAAGAAACGCGTTTTACAGAATAGTGAAATGCCTTTGTCGATCTGTTAATGGTAGATAAGCTTGGCTCTAGTTGGGATTTCTCCTCTAACAATTTGGCTTTTATTCGTTTTAGTGTTACAGTGGAATCGTCATCAATTAAATTGCAAATATTTTCCTTCTTCATGAAAATACATTTTATATAGCAAGAGCTGCAATGGTAGTCTTGACAAGCAGTGCAGGTTAGGAAACTGCTGCAGGTACATTCACACCAGAAAGTGATTAATTCTATAAAATATAAAAGATTGCTTCTTAGGCCTGGTATTATATAAAATAGTATTATACTGTGTAGTACTATCTAAAGGACAAATATGAGGCAAAAAATTGTTAGCTTCTAAATCGCTTTTAATAAATCAAAACAGATCCTACAGTTACCCCACAAACGTGACAGTTAAACTCGCACATATACAGAAATGATGGATATGGTTGACTTATCGAATATTTATATATTCTCCAGGTTTTATTTTCGTATCTCTTGCGTTAACGCGAAACGCTGGAAGCAATAATATTTCGTTTTTTTTGCGTAAACAAATTCTCTATTGATAACCGGCAGAGCAGAAATGACGAAGGAATATATTACAAAGGAGGATATTCGAGATACGCCACGGTACTGGCAGCGTTGCTATGAAATACGTACCATATAGGTACAGCAGTTCTGAAAATGTATGCATGTGTATGAATATTACAGGAAAATTTTTATATATGTATGTGCCATGTTTGAGGTATTATACGTCATGTAAACTATTGCTGTTATTACATCTTTATACTAGCACAGTATAGATCAAAGCATTTTATCTGAAACATTTAAAATTAAATTGAAGAAAAAGGATTATTTTTTACAAAAAGTTCTGCATGACCAATATCAATTTATTCCAACCGCGATTACGAGATTAAATAGAAAATATTAATTTTCCTCAAGACTAAGTATCTTTTCTCTTTTAACAATATTGAAAATTGCTGTTAGAAATATTAGATTAGATTTGAAAAAATACGTTCAAATATGCAATTACATTTATCTACTATAAAAAATTTGGTTTTTTTTTATACGAGTATTTAGAAAATGAGAGTGGATACGTCGTGACTCTAGCAGAATGAATAAAACATTAATCAATGATTTTTATTTGTATGTACATTCAAAGAAAGTAAAGGTCGGACACTTTGTTGTTGTTATATGTTGTTAGTACATATAGAAACTGTTCACTTCTTTCGTTGGGCGTACCTATTAATAAAAGAGCGCAAGATTTGAATTGCGCGCCATGTTTGACAGTCATCATGTCGCATGATTATGACGTCACAGATCGAAAGTTGACAGGTGGGAGTTAGTAAACATGGGGCATTACACGGTAGAACAACGCGTCCTGATTGTCAAAAATTATTATCAAAATGGTGAAAGTTTAATTGCCACTATTCGTAAAGTGAGTACAAGGTTGGGTCGAAATAATGTGCCTAATTCATCTACTGTGAAAAGAACAATCGAAAAATTCGAAAGACTGGTTCGGTTAGTGATGTGAAACACAAGATACGAGTTCGTAGAGGTCGTTCAGAACAAAACATCACGGCAGTTCGCGAGAGTGCGCTAGAAAGGCCAGTGACGTCAATTCACCATCGGGCACAAGAATTGGACATTTCAACAGGCACTCTTCAGCAAATTCTTACTAAAGATTTACAGCTGCATGCCTACAAAACCCTACTGACTCAGCAACTTCTGCCAGTAGACCATGAACAGCGAAGAGAATTTACCAATTGGATCCTTGAGCAACCTGCTGATTTTGCTAACAAAATTAGTTTCAGGGATGCAGCCCATTTTCACCTCGATGGCTTCGTTAATAGGTACAACTGTCGCATTTAGGGCTCAGAAAATCCACGAATGATTCATCAGAAAGCAATGCATCCACAACAGGTCACTGTAAGGTGTGCATTATGGTCTGGAGGAGATGGTAATCCAGTAACGGTGAATGGCGAACGTTTTCGTGTAATGATAACAGTTTCTTGTGCCTCATTTGGAAGCTATTGATCTTGACGACATGTGGGTTCAGCAGGACGGTGTCACATATCACATGCAAGAGTTTGCTCCTGGTCGTGTCATTTCCCGATTTGGTGACCAGAATTGGCCTCCACGCTCTTGCGATTTAACGCCTTTATACTTCTCGCTGTGGGGTTATCTGAAGTCGCAGGTTTATGCCAATAAACCTGCAACTATCGAAACATTGAAAGCCAAAATTAGACGCTGTATCAATGAAATACCACCACATGTATTCAATAACGTTATTGAAAATTTCGTCAAAATGGTACGCATATGCCAGCAAAGCCGTGGCGGCCATTTACAAGATTTTTTGTTTCATACATAATTCCCAAATGTACATTTTCTAAATCAATAAATATTTCAATACTTTGCTACATGTTTTATTGAACACTGAAATCTTGCGCTCTTATTGAAACACCTTTTATTATGGTGATTCATAGTAGTAATGTAATTGCATATTTGAATGTAATAATCAAACCGACATAGGGTTTTTTTATGCGCAGGTCCCGGTCCTGTGCGATGTTGCCATCTAGTGAGTATGTACTTATCAGTCAATGCGAATTGCATGTTAATGACTTAATACATAACCTAATGCCAAATATTTGGCAATACTACGTACCGCCATTATGACGTGTATTGATGACGTGCCTCGTCTGTTATCGTAAACAGACTATATACCAGCATTTAGTAGCGGATGTGCTGGCTCTTATCCGAGTACAGCTTAGAATAGTGACCGATATACTAACAGGACACGGATGTCTGAGGGAATACTTGGACAGAATTGGTATCTCTACAGATGAACTTAGTTGGAATATTACAGGATGACATCCAGCCTGGTTAAGCATTGTATCGCTTACGGAGAGAGCTTCTTAAAATCTGTGAGAGGTCTAGAATATGTGTGAATGGGACAATAGGTTGTGATGTGATGCACCATTTGATCATATTGGAGGAATTAATCTATTCCCCATTCGAAGAGCGAGTTCTTAAATCTCTCATGTTTTGTCCGAACTCCATTCAGTCTAGTCCAGATGTGGTGAGGGTGCTCAAAATCATGAGGAGGAGACGTCTCTTGTTTCCATTTTTGCAGTCTTTGGCATTGGTATCTAAATCTCAGATCTATTTGAGAAATCTTCATGTATTGAGAGCTCTGGATGCTCATACTGGGTTTCAGTTTCTAATCCCGGGAATAAGCTCCAATTGTAGTTGGATCTGTTGTTAAGATGTCTTCTGCTTTAGCGAGAGAGAAATATATAATATATTCTGTGATGAACTCAGTTGGCGATGCTTTGTTGTTAGTTAATAAAATTGTATTGGAACATTCTGTAACTGTTCGTAGAAATTCAATTCAGCAATCGCATTTAAAATGTATCAGCACATTACTTTCAATTGAAAATGAAACGTAAACTTAAATAGCGAGCAATACAGATACCTACCTCACGTATTTCCCGTTTAAATATTTAGGCGTTTTTCTCGCTTCGGAAGCATTTCTAATACGATTTCTAACGCTACACGTATCACCACATAACAAAATACGGACGCATAAAGAGAAACAACGGGAAATGAGTACGAGCCAGATTTTCTAAGGATTGCGCGATGTTGAAACGGCGAACAGATCAATTTATAATACAAATAGGTCCAATTTAATAGTTGATTGACTCCAACGATAATAAATACTGCTTCTCACAGTTAACGTTAGCGTTACGTGTTGAATGTTAAACTAGTATTAAAGTCGACGTCGAAATCCGCAATGATGAAGTAAATTTTATTATTAAGGTAACCCGTTAAAAAGAAATCTAACGAAATCGTGGAGAGCGATTTTATTAGCTACCGTGGTGTGTTGATGAATGGCGTTTTACAGTAGCAGCATTACGGTCGTGATGAATGATATTTACTTTCTTTGATTCGTTTACAATAACATTTATAACATTCTCTAACGGGTTCGCGTAAAATATTTGAGAAACATTGCATATTTTAAACATTCTCTCAGATTGGCGATGGAAAAATATCGCAGATTCTTGTCTGTGTCCCTCTTTCGTCTGTCCGGCCAGCCTGTTTTCAAGGAAATATTCTTAGTAGCACAGTTTGTTATTCATTTTCTTATGTTACAAATTTTAACGAATAGCTGTACTGGAATAATGGCTTTGTTTATATTTAATACCTACATATATAAGTTCTACATACTGCTCTATATTTGTGGGAAAAATAAAGTAGTAAAAAAGATGGACTGCTTCACGGAAAATGGTGTGCTCAAGTACCATAATATTTATCACTGAACCGATAAAAACCCACAAGATATCCATCAGAGTTCATCCCAACATAGGACATCAATAAATGTATGGGTCGGAACATTGGGCGATCATTTATGTGGGCCACATGTACTTCCCAAACAATTAAATGCGGTAGACCATTTAACTTCTCTGAAAAATACGTCACCCGATTGCTTGGATGACATACCACTACATGTACGACGGCAAATGTAGTTCATGCAACATGGGGCACCTCCACATGCTTGTATGGGAACATTTAAACCAGGCATTTGCACATTGGATAGGCCGAGAAGGAGCGATTCTGTGGCCTGCACAAAATCCCGATTTGAATCTGTTGGACTTTTTTCCTGTGAGGATACATGAAAAACTTTGTTCATGATCGTCGACGGGAAATTTTAGACATCCAGGCTCTTTGCAACTGTGTTGTCACAGCGGCCCAGCTTATGATAAGCTTTGCCGTCGCACAGAAGCGTGTATCCAAAGCTCGTGGTACTAGTTGCGGACATTACTAATAATAATAAATAATAAATAACTTTATTCATCGTTAAGATGGTTTGATTACAAAGATTACATACATTCTACATTAAATATTATATAAACTCTTAACATAAACACTACAAAACTTCTTAAATTTACCAATATTATTACTACTCTAAGTCTTTGTCCTGTTTCTCATCAAAAAGTCCTCTTCAAGACTACCACGAATTTTTTGAAAAGAAAAAAACTATTAACTACGAACGCGGTCGCAAATAGTAGATTATTAATTACCAGATCATTAGGTAATAATATGTCGTTCTACTATTGAACTAATATTGAGTTTTTGAAAAAAAAAAACAAAAACACTTAATAATAAAATCTGTAGTAAATAGAATGTTTGTGAAAAGACCACATGTGCAATTCATAGAGAAGCAAAGCTGTTTGTAAACAAATGCATTCATAGAGTACAATAAGCATTTATTTACATATCGTGCAACTTGATAAAAAATATGTGTTTATGTCTATTAGAAATTTTTGCAGCGTCCCTTTTTTTCTTGCAAACACATGTCAGGCTCGGATTCAACAAAATTTATTTAACGAAATTTGGTAATTATTAAAGGAAAAATGATTTTAATATATGATCGTAATTTTTTTGGATTTACCTTTCTGGTGATATTAGTTTTATACTGTTTATTTTTCCGGCACTATTCATTTGACACCCTGTATTTAATAGTCTTGTTACAGAACTATAATTCTGTTTGTTTGTGGTGCTGTTGATTACTTTGTTCTCAATAGCGGATGGCAGATTGACCAGAATACAATTCTGCCAAAAAAATGCTGTGTGTTAAGGATCTGTCATTTTGGATTAAATATACATAGCTTGCAAATCTATATTCTTCATAATAGTGCCCACTATATAGCTGTGTTGTTTTTTTTAGACAAATATGGACTATAATCTATTGCCAGTACTTTGGTGTCAGGACTTCATTTTAGGTCCAATTCTGTTGCGCCTATTTCGATTTTCTACACTTTGTACTAATATTTATCGCACGCTTGGAAGAAGCTACTATCCACTTTATAATTCTTCTGATAAATTCTATGTTATTTCTTGACAATGACCTGAAGGATTTAATGCTTTAAAAAATTTAAATTATATCTAGGTAATAACAATGGATCTGCTGTGGTGGATGTTAGATGTCTTGTTCTAATTATTATTCTAATTATTATGCCTATTATACAGGGTGTCCAAAGTTATCGGTGCACTATTGCTATCTTAGTTATTTCTGTAGCTACGATTTTAGTTAAATGAGCAATCTTTTTGTGTTTTTAACGCTGATTACTATGGAGTTCCTGAACAAACAATTGAATAACGCATTCCCGAGAAATTTCGAAATTTATAATTTTTTTAAATGGAACCTCTGTATTATTTGTATATATTTTGGATCATCACAATATTTTGAACAAAAAATGTCCAGTACATAACTATTCTTAACGTAAAATTAAACAAATGAGAAGCGTTCAAAGTTTAAAAAAATATTAACATGTAATTTTATGTAGGCGTTGGAAAATCATAATAAAATATTACGTTAACAGTAGAATAAAAACTACAAACACAATAATCAAATAATTTTCCTCTTGTATTATAAAATTTTGCCTAAGTTAACAAATTCTCGTAGCCATTGCCGTGTTGTTCACTGCATTTCTCGGCTCTCGCAATAACGCCTTGTGTGGCTTTTCTAATAGTTCGACCAGAAATATTATTTAACGTTTGCTTAATACTATTTTCAAGTTCCATCATTTTTGGATGTCGCTGCTTGTAAACCTCATTCTTCACAAAACCCCAAAGATAAAAATCGAGAGGTGTCAAGTCAAGAGAGCGTGCAGGCCAATGAATAGGCGCGTTGGTTCCTATCCATTTTTGATGAAAGGTATTATTTAACAAATTAGTAGTTTTAGCGAAAGTATGAGGCGGTGCCCCATCCTGTTGGAAATAAATACGGAGCCTATGAAGCAGTGGCACATCATCTAAAAGATCATCCAGAATTTCTGTTAATAACTCAACCTAGTGGTCACCAATTAAGGTACCATGATAGAAAACGGGACCTAGAATTCTGTTACCCATTAATCCACACCACACATTTAAACTAAACCGGTGCTGGGGATTGCACGGATCTATTCTCAGAGGATTTTCTCTACTCCAGTAATGTTGATTTTTCTTATTACACATTCCTAAATTGTACAAATTAAATTAATTTGATCGCAAAATTTTTATGCATAATACCTGAATTTGAAAAGTTAAATTCATCAGACCATAGAATATGTATCTTCATGAACTTGATATTTTCTATGCAATCTTAGAAAATAGAACTGGTTTGGTGGCGATTCACATGTGTTTTCAAAATAACGCGCACTTTTTCTACGAATCAGGTATGCCTCTAGCATATCACACTTTTCTGAATGCGTAAACGGCATTATTTTTAATGAATATGGGGGAATTAATGATTATAATTATAAGAACACATCACAACACAAAATCAAATAACGGACTATTCTTAATAAACTATTTTGATAACTAACCGTGCGAAAGAGACTTAAACTCTATACGTTTTTGATAACGTAAATGAGCATATCACATGCTTGTTTTGCCTAAAAGTGAAAGAAGTCTACTATTAATAATGTGTCTTTGACAATTAAAATCAAACAGAACTGCTTTATTAATAGCAAAAAAGCCACACAAAGCGTTATCGCGAGAGCCGAGAAATGCATTGAACAGCACACTTAGGCAAAATTTTGTAATACAAACGGAAAATTATACTGATTATTGTGTTTGTTGTTTTTATTCTACTGTTAACGTAATATTTTATTATGATTTTTCATCACCTACAGAATTACATGTTAATAATTTTTTAAACTTTGAACGCTTCTCATTTGTTTATTTTTACGTTAAGAATAGTTATGTACTGGACATTTTTTGTTCAAAATATTGTGATGATCCAAAATATGTACAAATAATACAGGGGTTCCATTTAAAAAAATTATAAATTTTGAAATTTCTCGAGAATGCGTTATTCAATTGTTTGTTCAACAACTCCATAGTAATCAGCGTTAAAAACTCTAAAAAGTTGCTCATTTAACTAAAATCGTAGTTACAGAAATAACTAAGATAGCAATAGTGCACCGATAACTTTGGACACGGTGTATACTGTTCTTTCATTTATTATTCTTGTATTGATGTTATTGATCAAAAACGATCTGAAACGCTGGGTTCGAACCCCGGTATATTCTTTCTGAATTTGGTTCTCTGTAGTTTTCCAAATTTCATGGCAAATGCGGCAAGGCAACATCTTAGGTTGGTCCACAGCCGCAGGAGTAATCATTTCTCATGACCAGATGACGCCCCTTGTAATTGGTCGTATCTGGGGCTAGAACATTTTCATCTACTGATCAGAAACTATGAGTTAAAGTACGAGTTTCTCCTTTACAATGCTAGAAAAAGATTGCTTACGCTCTGACCTTTTCAAACACAATTTACGGGAAAATTCCGAAACAAGTCACTAGCTACTTTAAAATATTTCAACAAGCAGGGGGCAATGTTACCGAATTCATCCTCGAATCAGGTTTAAGCCAAATCACTCTTTTCAGATGTCTAAATAACGTAAATGTCTAATTGGAAATAATAATAATAATAATAATGCCTTTATATCCAATCTAATACTCATATTACCAGACTGATATCCATTGTAACATTGATTATACGCTTGTTTAATGGTATAGGTAAAACATTTCTTAAAATGTTTGAAGAATAGAGTGGCGGTATTAATAGACCTCTGAACCTCAGGTTTAGGTTATGGACATCAGTTCTGAGAGATAGTTTTTCATGCAAGTAACCTGGCCACTTGTATGTTAAGATTTTATAAAATAGAAAGAAAGAAAACGAATGTAACCTCCTTCGGTTCCCCATGTTTAGCTAACGGATCTAATCCAACTTAAAGGAATGTGTTGATATTTCCTTATCCCGAAGATAAGCCTCAAACATGAATTTTGTACTCTTTGAATTCTATTTCTGTCCACCAGATCCAAAACCGGCCCATACACGGAACAACAATAGTTAAATTTACTCAATATTAAAGAAATGCACAGCATAATTTTAGTTTAAATGTGGCTTACAATTTGTCTGCTTTACCCTGTAAATACACCATGATAGGTATAATCCGAATCTGGAACATCTAAAATACTTTGAATACTGAGGCGAATCTTCCCACTTTTAAAAAACAAGTGTGCTGCAACTAATACTAGCTGTTATAGAGATCATATCCTACAAAACATAATATATTTGCAAATAGAGTTATTATTAAACAATCGCTCGTACAATTTCCGTTAAACCTCGTTTGTTTATTGATAGCAGCACTAGCACAATTATCGGAACATATTCGATCAGACGAGCTTGAATCTGATCTAGCCAACCATATTGTAACATGACGGAGAATAACACAGACAGCAACGCTATCCTGTATGAATATTGACTGCACTGATTCGTTCGTGTAACAATCATAGTATACTAGTCTGTAACTCATTATTCATCACCTGACTAATTAGCGCTAATATCTTTACGTATATGCATACATAGTGCACAGTTGTTTCTAGTTCTCTGACTAATGTTTGCTCACGCAATAGCACTTGATCGACATTGTGGATACACGTTTGTACATACATATGTATCTTTCAAAACAATTACAATTATAACGGCATCTATTGATTAGTTTCAGTACTAGTTTAAATTGAGCGCAAGATTTAAATTTAATTCCATGTAAGATAATTAATTCTATCCTGCACCATGCTAAATCGCTAAATTCTACTTAATCAGAACTAATATTACACGTACTAAAATTGTGGATTTGTTTTGATCCGCCTAATAACTAGGAACGTAAAACGCACGTACACGAAGACTAACTGCACAAACTAACACACAAAGCAAATTACTAGATACGCCTGTATACATTAGCACATTCAGGGGGTTATTCGGAGTATTCCAATCATTTAGATTAGATATTAGCGGTATATTCGAAGCTAAATCACAATCCCTGCAGTGTCATACGTAT
>SMLS01072868.1:0-31067 GCA_004785975.1 Popillia japonica
AGAAGTACTGTGACATTAGATTTAGCATAGCAAACTTCGCTGACGAGTCTAGGTGAAAGACAAAATCACGTGACCCGAGGCTCGTGCTTGATCTGGTTTCATAGTACTCTCGTTAGCAGGATAATTCCAACAATAGACCATGAGCGCTATGAAAAACGACAATAAAATGAATTCCAGGGAAAATTGCCAAAGAAATTAGTGAACATATGAGGAAATATTTCTTGACGGTTTTTGTCAAAAGTCGTTTTGTTCAAATTTGGTTTCTTCCCCACTTGTAAACAACTTTGCGAAGATTAATTATTGTAATCTATAAGTTATATATTTTTGTGGGAAACCAAGCCTTGCATTTTGGAATAACGATGAAATTTTTGATTTATTCTGTAAGGGAAATTACTTGCGTCTATATTCATCAATCCAAGAACACTGTTAAGGCCACTTTACACGATGCTAGATTCATACTTTTTCTATACTATTTTGTAGAAGCTAGAAAAATAGTCAGAAAAAGTATCATGTAAAGGCCACTTTACACCAAACTATACTAGATACTATACTATTTTAAAAACTAGATCCTGTCCTATATTTGTTTCTAAATTGATACTACAACATGCGCAGAAGTACTTTTGGCAATTTGGCCAACATCGGAAAATAAATACAACTTCAGTATATTATTGGAAACGAATGTAGGATATGTTGGCCAAGTTGGTAGAACTTAAAAGCTGTTTAGTAGCGCCATCACGTATTGATTTGTTGTACTCCCACCTAAAAAAGTATTTAGAAAATCCTAGAATAGAATCTAGTATAGAAAAAGTATGAATCTAGCATGGTGTAAAGTGGCCTTTACATATATACATTAATGCCGTTGGATTCCACAACAGATATACCGAATATGAGCCAAATCATTCTGATAGTGCAATGTTTTACCATATGGGACCACATGGGAACAATTCGCTCAAGGTTTTAAAAAAAAATTGTGTCGACATCAAAGATTGTTGTAGACGAAGTTATCACAATGTTCGTAAGATAAATAATCTTTTGCTTTGCACGTTTATTAGACTTATATTTGCCATAAAATCTTCCCAATATTGTGCAGACGCGTTCATTTTCATATAAAGTTCTGCAGAAATTCTGCTTTGCAACTAAGGGATCTGCCCAACGACAAAAGTACTTTTTGGCGGTCTTGCTATTATCAAACAAGTCTATTGGATCCTAAAGCTAACCAGGGCAAGGACTGATGGCGCCGAAATTCCATGACATATAGCTTCGAAAAGAACTTTCTCACTATGCTAAGCAGCAAGGGATAACGGAAAGGATGAGGGAATGATATACGGATGGTTCCAAAACTGATAAGGAAACAGCTGCAGGAGTATTCGGGCCAGGAATCAAATACTCAGAGCCAACTGAATCTTGGCAGGTACTATCGGAAGCAGGGCATTGCAATCTTCAGATCGAAATTAGTCTGCGATTTTTTAGGGAAACTAAACAATCTAAACAGAGAGAAGAGAGGTGCACTATGGTGGGTATGAGGACACACTAGAAACAGTGGCAACGAGGAAGCTAATCTTCAAGCAAAGAAGGTCACAACATCGTTTGTGGGATCGGAACCGTTTTGCGGAATAGGAATGAGCAGCTATGAAGGAGAACTTAGAACAAGGACTTTGCTAGAACTAAGTAGGAACAAACTGCGTGTACTTTTGGGGCTTTTCACAGGGTACTGCCAACTTGGGGAACACATAACAAGGATAAGTTTGAAATAAAATAGCAACTACAGATTTTGAGGGCGGAAGACGAAAATCCGGAACATCTAATATCTAACTGCAAGGCTCTTGTAGCAATTCATGCTAGTTATTTTGGTAAAGATGTCATTGACGAGGGAGAAATACCCTCTTTGAAACCATCACAGCTATCGTAGTTTATTAAAGCCCTTAGACTAGATGGGGAGCTAGGGCTGTGGATAAATACTAATAACTTGTAGCTGATGTAAGGGGGCAGAATGGTTCATCTGGTTGCAGTGCAACATCACTATTCATAGCACATACTAGCATAGCACATACTAGCACAGATTACTAAATTGCATTGCAAAATAATTGCAAACTAATACTCACTCCACTCTTTGTACCAACAGTCTTCTAAAGAATAATCTGCGAAGTTATGTGATTTGTAGGCCAACTAATAAGACTACAGCAATCAACCTAAAGCTCTGGCAAACACCATAGCGCACCTATGACTTATTTTGTAAATTATATTATTGCTGTCGATATCAGTACGATTTTAAATCATGTTGGTCGTCCAAAGCGACTATATGCGTTATTTTATTAATTTTAATTTTTTATAATAATTACCAAAATTGTACTGCTGTAAAGTCTGTCATTAACATTAAGGAGCAGTATCCAAGAGGATACAATTTTATTCAGAAATAAACCTGAACTACAACTTTTTGTTCGTACTATTCCTTTTTTAAACACACTGCTAGCATATTTTCGTAAACGGTATACGGAACTCTTTGTCTATTGTTACAACATTTCCTCTTAATGAAGGATTAAATACGAGAAACCATTTCACAGACGGCTCAGTTGAATGGCGTGGCATGTTTCGTAATCTGGCAGCTAATTACTTTTTTATCAAGCTCTTAAATACGGATTTGAAGAGTATCGGGCAAACGACTTAAGTGAACCGAAATGGAAATCAGTAATTGCGGCTATAAATCACTGCTTACATTCTGTCTTATGTTAGTAACTGTATTATCTCGTAACTATTATTTATTATTTTAGAGACCGGATTATGTGCAAAGAAAAACTGGAATATATGCGCATATATGTATAATGCATTGATTTTTGAGAAAATATGCATAAACCTGGGGCATATAGGTATGCAAAAAAATGCTACAATATGCAAAAATTTTACATAAACTAAATAACAGCAGAAATTTAAACATTAACTTTATTGCACAAAATTGTTTTACAACATATTTCTAAAACAATTTATAATTAAATGTTTTTCAAAATTGTGTAAAAGAAAGTTTTGTCTTCTATCAGAATACGTATGTTTCAAGAGCTTCTTTCAACATCCACTTTAACTTTGCAATATATTCTCAACTAAAATTAAAGTCGAAATCGTTCGCTCTTTCACCTTCCAAAATTTTCTTAACTTTCTTCAATTTCAAATAGTTACCCTTCATTTTTATTTATCACATTTTTAAATTTATCGTATATACGATTACCTATTGTACCCTTAACCTTCTTACATAGCATATCAAGTTCGTCTACTATTTCGACTAATTCCGAGGGCGACATCGCTTGAGTTTCTAGTTTACGAATGGAGCTTAAAACAAAGCTACAATTTGACTTATTCTTATTATACAAAAGCTATGTAGCAATTCTGTTATTGTTACTATATTTTGACTTTTTTTAGAGCAACGCAGTCAGGAGTGATTTCAAGAATTACATTTTTTATTTCTTCAAAATTATCGGCGTAAAAAATTAGTTTCTAACCATGTACCCCATCTCGTAATAATCGGTTCAGGAGGCAACTTAACACTGGGATGTCGTTCCTTATAAAATTGTTCGTAAAGGTGTTTTTAAAAATACTTTTTTGATATTGCTAATTAAATCATTACTCAAAGGGACAATCCATCAACCCATGAACTAAACAAGTGGTATGAATAATATTACTATAAAAAAAATTAAGGTTTGCGCTGCTTTTATCATGTAAGGTGCAGCGTCGGGTAACATTAGTAACAGTTTTTCACAAAGTATACTTCCAGGTAATAAGAAATTTGATAAACCTTCTTGATCGAATTGGGCAATTATCACATTATTTGTTTTTTGAAGTTCTTTACAATAAATTAAATATGATTTACCTACAATATCTTCATGAAGAATGTCTATTAACAAATGGGCAATATAACGGCCACACTTATAATTGCAACTAAGAAACTATCTTTATTTCACACCAATAGTTTTACTTTTACTAAAGTTAAATGGTTTTCAGTCGTTGTTTAAAGTAATTCCATAGGTTGGATACATTTAAAATAAACGTTCCTTTAGTAATTAATCTCCGATAGTATTTTCATACGTAATCACATTGATATTATTGGTCTCTTCATTCAAAACTATTTAAAAAACTGACACATTACCGTTATTTCGTAGTTTTTATAACATCGACAGCTGTTTTTGCGATGTCTTGCGTTACTTCGATCGAGGTAAACATATCCTCAATTCATAAGCGGCGTATATTACAGCTTACTTATAATCGAGATTTTAATTTTGGCATTTGCGTCGTAATTGAACAAAAATTTTTTGGATTTATATTCTACGTAATTGTATGTTACAATTCGTAATATTTTTTACTTTTATTTCAAATACACCTTTCTCTCTAAGGAAGCTGCCCATGCGTAAAGTACTACTCTGAAAATCAGTAAAGAATTCGCAATTTGTGCTGACTATCAGCAAACAGATTCCAATCGATTATTATTTTACTTGGAACACCAAATTTCAGTTTGCAAATTGTAATTTGGTTTGGAACAGTAAAATTACTAATGCGCAGAATCCTGGTGGTTTGCAACTATTACTGATAGTTTCGTATTCTTGTTGGAACAAACAATCCCTAAATCTAAATATGCAATAGATGCATTCACTAATTAGCGCTAATTAACTTCAATTAGTGTAATAAGTCTACATATAGATATAGATTATAATTAAAGATATGTAAAAAATAAAGTATATGCACTTTGCATATGATCCGCTCTCTAATTATTATTATTTATTATATTATCCGATAGTTGAATAATTTACTGTGCATGGTCTGTAATTTGTAGGTACTTCCTATTAATATTTTTATAATTTTCGCTCTGCAATATAAATAATTTGTGTGAAGCTTGTATTATGTTGAGACTATCATTTGCCTAGTTCAAAGCAATACTATCAGAAAATAGTTACTCCAAATTTTTTTTCATTTTCAAAGCACTAGCATTTTGTTAGCCATACTTTGTATTTATTGATACTGATAACGCTTTTCAAAACTGCACAGAATATTGTAATAACTTCTAAATTATATAATCAATTGAACGTACATAATACCATCAGGGTCCGCTTTTGAAAAGTTAATCAAGAAAGTTTACAAAATGTCGTTCAAGATTGAAATACGAAAGTCTAGACGAGTACCTAAACGTGAGATTGTTAACATTTTTCGAGACCAAAGTATTGGATTGTCAACAATTTACCGCACAATTAAGGAATGTGAAGAACGTTTGCGATGCATCAATTTGCCGAAAAGTGGACGCCCTCCAGTTTTGGCACCATGTGAAGTAAACAGACACATCCAATCTGTTCAAAACAGAGTTGGGACGTCTACACGCACTTTAGGTTGTAGATATTGAATTGCGCATAGGACAGTTGGCAGAGTTTTGGCTAGAAATGGATTAGAATATCGAAAAACATTATCCACTTCGGAAATAACGGGTAACGACGATTTTTACACGTCCAACATTGCAAATTGTCCTGACAACGTAAAATTTAAACCGAAAGCGAAATTTTCCGACAAGATTATGGTCTCGTGCGCTATTTCTCAAATAGGACTTTTACATTGGGAGCATTAAAGGTGACGCTGTTGATGCAAACGTCTGATTTTCGCAAATGTCAATCTAAATTTATAAATTTCATTAATACTCATCATCCAAATTATGATGTAATATTTTTGCCCAACCTGGCTTCATTCCATGAAGCTAGAATTATTCAGAACTGGTTAACTGAGCATAATGTGGATTATTTAAGGTAGACAATCTTTCCAACGTATAACAGCACTCTTTGAGGAGTTTTGGACACTACTGTGTAGGAAAGTTTAAGATAAAGTTTAAGACAAAGGTCGTTCAGAGAAGGATGGGGAGAATTTTACCAAAATTGAGCGCAATTGAACTGTATAATAATTTCCCAATGATTATGTTTTAATAAAATGTCCACTAGAAATCGATTTTTACCTTTTATTTCTTCTCGATACTTACGTTCTATACGTTAATACAACATAAAATAAAACTAAAAAGTGCCGATATTGGTTAAGATGAAAGAAATTTAGCCGGGGCAACGGGATATAAATAGAAATTTATATCACCTCATTTATGTAATATTAAAGAAAAGGAAATTGAATTCTTAACAGCTCTTTTATCTTTTCGTATTATATGCAGGAAGACGACTTATATTAAAATCATCTTAACTTGAAACTTTGTAAAATAAGAAAACACATCTTATACTGATTAACTTGTCAAATAATAATTAGCGCATATTGAACTTCTAGCAAAAATGTAAATATTCGCTTTAAATGGGATGCACTTCAGCGACATCAAAGAAAATACCTTTCAACCGTTTTTGATTGTACATTTCACTCAATATACTTTTGGTAGATATCGATTACATTCAAGTATACCCGTGTATATTCAAATACGATAACCCTAACCTATTGCTTTTGGTTGAAATTTATTACGTTTATGAACACGGTTCCGCCGAGAAATACGATTTTTAGAACTACTTAAAATTTATCGAAGCGTGTGTGTAGAATCTTCGTTTATGCAAGACTGAATTTAAAAAGAGAATCTAGAAGCAATAAAGAATGCGAAAAAAGGTGCTTTTTGTCGCCGATATTTTGTCGACTCTCTTCTGGGCGATAAAAGGTTGACAGGGTTCACTTTGAGCGATTGCGGACTCAAGAGATTCGTAATGGAGCTATTAATTTCGTATCTAGATAGTGTAATCCCTGCATACATAGCGATTCGTAAATACAAAGTGTTGAAAGTTTGTAGGTTTTCTTATATGTATATTAATAATGAAAAGCTTTGTTTACATTTACACCGGCTGCTGTTTGTATAGCGGGAGTAAAGCGAAAGAAGATTGACGCTATATCCGTAAATATTGAGCGGATGATGCAATTCTTGCGTGAAATATTTTACATCTGAACAGTAACAAACAGGGCTTGATTACGCTGACCAGTTTAAAATTACCTAAACGAAAGGTGTGCTGCTATACGCTTAAATGAGACACTAGAGAATGTTAGGATAATCATTCGTACACACAAAAAGGCAATTGCTACCTTTGAATATCACTACTGTATAATTTTGAATATACGAAAAGTTTGTAGATGAGCAAACTTTAGATTAGTTAAATCTCCATGAGAATAGCGTGGTTCTGTTATTAGATAGTAACATATCTGAAAATGAATATAGCATAAAGCCCAAGTTAAATAATTTGATTTAAACATAACACATATTTACAAATCAAGTTATAGTTATTGAACAAATGGTTATTTGTTGCAAACGTTGGGACACAAATATTTTGTTTGTTGTGAGAATTATTCATGAGAAACAACAATTTCAGAAATACATTAAAATTGCGAAACTTAGAATTGTTAAATATTTATAATTTTATTAGATATCTGGTATCGCATTAAATATATTGAACTTCGTATTCCAAAAATACTTACAGGATGCAAGATGTACTAAATATGTTTCAATTTTTATTGAAATCGTGCACAGTAAATTTTATATGAAACAGATTTTTACCGCTAATTGTGAAGTAAACTAACAAATATTTTAATACTTTTATTACAATTTACAAACAAAAATAACAATAAAGAAATTTCCACATATTAAATAAATAGTCATGACTTGAAAATTAATAAATTCAACTGTAACAAACACTAGTACAAAGATTACAATTTAATTAGATGATTCATCTTGTTTAGTGTCACTCTCTGCACCAACATGGATAATAAATTCTCCAATAGCTTCCCCGTCAAATCCCACGTCTCTATCCCACCATATCTGGATTTCTCTTTCCGTTTTTTCACTATTTTTTCCAAGTATTTGGAGTTATTGTTTGAAGGTCATTTAGTCAAGTTGATTTCGCATTTTCTATTATATAACCAGTTCCTTCAACATGACGAGTGAAGTAGTTTTTCACAATACCCCAGATATTTTCTATCGGATTGAAAATACAATGATATGGTAGCAGACGCAGGACCTTGTGGCCTTGTAGGCAACAATTTAAAGCAAGCTAATAACCAAATTTTCCACTTACTTTTCGACTAATTCTAGTAATTGAATTTTTAGCATATCTGCACTGTAGGTTATACATATTTTGGTTAATAAGCCAATCGTAAATTTATGCTTTAGAAGACGAGTAGTTTAGTAGTAGTAGTTGGTGGTTTATTTAAAAGCGTCAAGATATGAAGCATTATCCAAAACAATTACACTTGGAAATTCAAATTGACAAAGTAACTGATACTCAAGTCATTGCAAATAGTTTGCTTTATTCATTTCGCCATCGTAATCACCAATAGCGGTTCCCACTGGAAAAACTGATGCAGCACCGTCAATGCACCCATTAGAACTACCAGCATGTGTATAATACAATTAGCCTAGAACATGTATCTATAAGAGGTCATACTAGTAATAAATTACATTCAGCACCTTTTTTCCACCAACTTTTCTTGCACGGACACTTCTTACATCGTCATCCTGCCAAGATCGTGCAGCAGTCACATTTTGAAAGATCCATTTCTGGTCAGTAAAAACAAAGTTATATCTCCCAGATTTTCTATAACGGATATACTCGGGATAAAAAGTTCATACGTTTTGGCACACTGTGTCATCGTTCTTATAATGAAATCTAATGTTAAGTAGGATCTTCCAGAGTGACGTTTCTTTTATTAAAGGACTTGCAATTAGTATTTTAATTCATTCACTGTTTCTGTACATGTCGTACACAGCATTTCTGATAGCACATTTAGCAAAATCGTCAATATCCACCACCGGTTTCTCTCTCTGATGTTTTCCCTTAGGGCTATGCAATTCTTTCCCCTTCCAACAGTAGGAAATTCTACTGACTGCAACAATACTGACGGATAAAGCTTTAGATGCTCACTCTAAAATATGTAATATAATTAATTCAATTATTAACTTATAAAAAGATTTACCTCTCGTACAGTACTCAATGCCATTAGAGATCCACCATTATCACGATTTTCTTCAAAATTATCAACAGTAGATGCAATTAACGATTTGTAGCGACTACAAAATGCTTTCGACATGATTTTAGTTATGAAAATAACTCATTTATAAAAACCGTAAGTGGAAAGTGGCAAAAACCAATAAAACTCAGATATCGAACAAAAGGACGCGATACGTTGCAATTGAATGACAGCTAGCTATGTATACTAAAACGTAAAGAAATGATAGCTGCTACGTTTGTTTGGTCACAATCTAGTTACTTTCAGACAGGCAACTTATTTATAATCATAATAGTATTAATATTAATGCATGTTATGGTGTATTTTCAACTTTCAAGGTTGCTATTCTGAAAGTTCTGTTGATGACGTGCAACGCTTTGTTCGGTGAAAATGGTATATATGGTTTCCGGGTGTTGACCGGGTCATGGTTTCAAATACAGCACAAATAAATGCACCAAGTATAAAACTCGACGTTTACAGTACAATAGTTAGTTGAAAATTGGCAAAGTCATTAAAACCATTTGCCGAAGGAGAATTTATCAAGGAATTTATGTTAGAAGTTTGTAGTGTTTTGTGTCCTGACAAGAAAAATGAATTTGAAAAAATTAGTTTGTTAAGACAAACTGTTGCCAGACTTATAGAAATGGTGGCTAATGATATAAAAACAACTTTGACTGACCGTATGGCTGGTTTTGAATCATTTTCCATAGCATTTGGCGAGAGCACCGACTTGTCTGACACAGCTCACTGGCTATATTTATTTGAGGTGTTAATAAACAGTTCACTGTTACTGAGGAATTGCTTACTTTACAACCGCTAAAAGGAATCACTACAGAAGAGAACATTTTTAATGAAGTTCAAAAGTTATTCGCAAGGTTTGGCTTGCCATGGGCAAAATTAGTTGGTGTATGCACAGATGGTGCACCATCTATGGCCGGTGTAAAGGTTTCACCGGAATTTTTTATGAAAAAGCAACTGGATTAAATGTGCAAGATGATTTGATGATTGAATTATCCACCAACAGAACTTGTGTTCTAAGTCCATTCGACTCCAGAATGGGCTTAGATCGACGACTTAGGACCGATGAATGCTGTAGTAGAAACCATCATTTTTATTCGACCCCGAGGGCTTAACCATCTTCAGTTCAAGGCCTTTTTGGAAAAAATATTAGCCGAATATGACGGCGTACGTAACATACTATTGTGAAGTCAAATGACTAACCAAAAGGAAAACGCTGAAACGGTTTTACGAGCTTAGAAATGAGATAGCAGATTTTGTTCAAATAAAAGATAAGCCACTATCTGAATTGAGTTACCCGAAATTGATATGTGACAGCATTTCTGGTTGATCGCTTGTGGGAGGCACAAATGCTGTCTGGTAACAGTTTCCATTTTACCATGCTCTCTGCGTATGAAAATACTGCTTATGCTCAATGTGCTGAAGAACTCAAGTTACTGTCAAAGCAATTTTCGAACAGATTCAGCGATTTTAAAAACATGGAAGACAGTTTCAATTTATTTGCTACTCCAACAAAAAGTAATGTACTAAAAGCTTCATTACACTTGCAAATGGAGTTAATCGAGCTTCAAGAAAACTCGCTTCTATGATCTAAATTTGAGGACGTGGAGTTCTGCGATTTCTACAAAGAATACCTCGAAGAAGACCATTTTCAGGAGCTTAGAAAATTCGCAAGAAGATTGATGTGTGCGTTTGGCAGTACTTACAAATGCGAACAGTTCTTCTCAATGATGAAAGTTAATAAATCAAGACATCGTACAGGCTGACTGACGATAATTTCGAAAACTCTTTACGTCTCGTATCAGTGGAATTCATCCAAACATCGATGGATTAGTTTCCCAAATTCAAGCTCAAGTGTCCAATTCTGATGTATAAAGTGAAAGATAAAATTTTTGCGCAAAGATAATAGTTGAGAGTAGCATGTCAATAGATCTATAAAGCAGTTGCATTAAAATCTACGTGGTTACAAGTAAATATGTGTACATTTTGGATAAATTGCGTTTAGTGATTATCGACAAATATTTATAATCAAACAAGCATGCTGCTCCAGCAAATTGGTACAGTATACCCCATATGAACAGATTGTAATATTTGTAATCAAACAAGCTTTACTGCTCCAGCGAATTAGTACAGTGTACTTCACATGAAAAATTATTTACTAATTGTCAGTTAGAAATGGGCATTCAAATTAAAAAAAAAACAATTTTATTAACGATTTTTTTTTACTGCTGAAGTCTCATTATCACTTCACTTCTGATTGTGTCAGTGGAAAATAATGAATAATTTATGTATCGTTACTTTATTCCATTTGACTAATTAGCAAAGCAAACATGATTTGCACGCCCTCACATATTTATCTTTATCATAAAAATCAGATTAAGATATATCAGTCACATATAATTTTTTTTATCGCGTTAACTAATAAATGACTGTCCACATATCCATCAGATATAACATCCTCATATTAACTAAATATATAAATTATAGCTCTATATACATATGTACATCATAGGATAAGTGAGCAAACAATAAATTGCTACAATAAAAACTTTAAATAAAATATAATATAATATAGCATTACGTATCTGCTTATTTCATATATAATTATATCATCATATCATGTAGGTATCTACTTTGTAGCTTATTACAATAAATATTCTATTATTATTCTTATTATTATTATTATTATAGGTAAGTTAATTGTGTATCTACATATATACACATACACGAGTTACACGTGCAAAGCAAATGGTTGTTTATTAAAAAGTGCATTATTTTATATGTAAATTGCAGTTTAATTTGTGTAGTTCGACTGATTAGTGTATGAGAAATACTCCATAGAATAAGCTTTTGATATCGAAAAAATGGAATTATCCAGAGAGAACTTTCCGTTAAAAATTTGCTATGATTTTAAGGAAAGGTTGAGCCCGTATGAATGTGAAGAAAGTTTAATATCGGCGTTTGAAGATCTCACACCATCATTAGCTTCTGTTATAGATAGCATAAAGAATTTGAACGAGGTTGCAAGTTGGTGGTACACAGAAAGGGAGCTAGCTCTTCTTTAACTGCTGTTAACCCCAAAAACATTGCTGCGGTGAAGAAGATGGTGAAAGAAGACAATCGAAGATTGGATCCTCGTATGTGCGATCAATGTTGCTACACAAAAAGGAGATGGCCCTCCTACAACTGCTGTTAACCCCAAAAACATTGCCGCGGTGAAGAAGATGGTGGAGAAGGACAGCCGCATTACCTATGCAATAATAGAGTGCAATCTGAAAATTGGATCCCGCAATATTGCATGATCATTTACATTCGAAAAAGGTTGTAACTCGGTTTGTACCCTAACATCTGACAGATTTACAAAAAGCAGAACGTATTAGAGTTTGCTAACAAACCTTAGATATGTTGAATACTGGACGCCATGAAATCATTTCTAAAATTGTAACTGGCAATGAAACTACTGTAATGTTACTTGCTATTGAAACTAATAATTTAACAATGATATTTACTTAAATTAAAATAATTAAATTAATTAATAATTAATTAATTAATTAATTAATTAAAAAAGACTCCAGACAGCTATGTGCACAGGGAAAAACAAAAAAACCAGATTATAATGTGAAAAATTTTATTCGTCAAAATTTATTCTAAAACATCACAAACACACAATAGATAAGTACACCCATTTTGTCATAACAACGATAAATTTCAAGCTGGAATTACAAAAAACATCTTTAAAAGTATCAAGTGGTGGAATCCAGTATTCAACGTCTGGTAGCCCTGCGTGAAACAGAAAATAAAAGGGAGGGGAGAGTTGTTGAAAAGCTTAAAAATTTTGACAGAAAAGACAAGACACAACAAAACTTGTGTCAAGAAAACAAAAAAAGCGAATAATAAGTGGAAAGTGCCAGTTAGATATCAACAATCAA
Organism: Popillia japonica; assembly: GCA_004785975.1. Lineage (NCBI taxonomy): Eukaryota > Metazoa > Arthropoda > Insecta > Coleoptera > Scarabaeidae > Popillia > Popillia japonica. The sequence goes on from SMLS01072868.1 coordinate 12,939, forward strand.
AATTAAAATGCGTAGAAAGAAAACGAAAACCGCTGGGAAGAAGGAAAAGGATTTCAAGCAGCAGTACAGTAGCAAAGACGGCAACGCAGACAGCAGAGGACATTGGATACACAAATCACACACATCATACAATTAAATTTGGAAAATATAAGGTAAGGGTAGAGTTCTAGTTAATCATTGTAAAACACTCTACTTTACATTATAATCTGATTATTTTCTAACTCCCTTTAAATTCTTAATCTCCTTAAAATTACTCTAACTGCTGTAATTATTGAAACGATTAGAACTTCTTAAGAAAACTAATAAATGTTCATCTATGTATTTTATATCTAAGACATAAGATCTTACAACATATTGTATAGTTTGTTTTGTTTCAATTAAAACATTAAGTGAATGCTAAGAAAATAATATTAAAGTTTCGAATTTTATCAATTTTGTAATTATTATTTAAACAATATTTTGCACGATAAAATAATGACTAATTATAAACTTTTTTTCTTTTATTAGTATCATCATATTCATTCCCAATATATTCACAATTCGCTAGGATTAAATTCTTTTAAATGCTCGGTACCCTTTGGCTTGCGACTATACGGCTTATTGCAGTTGCCCCAGTTATGTTGTTGTCAATAACAATTCAGAACGAAAAGCCCACAATAGACGCGGTTCACTGCAGTACCATGCATTTCTTTTGTCTTCGACAGTCATTTATTAAACAAATAAACAAAAAATGAATTATGTACTAGTAGCATTCATAATATAATAACACGGTAATTAAAGTTGAAAATTTATGTACATTGCCACGATTTTATTAAATCGTAAACTACTACTGCATAAATACATATATTTGAATATTTATGATAAATGTCTACTATAAGTAAATTCTATAACTCCTAGTTTCTGAATCTACTTGAGCAAAACTTCATATTTAGTTTGCCTTCATTAATGGTATTAACTGTACTATTGAAATACTAAATAGACTACCAAGATGAGGAAATAGCAGCACGTCGTACGAAGTGACAGAGCGCTTTATATCAACATTGTATAACATTATTACGAATATCACATCAAAATAAAAGAAAAGATTATGCTGTATAATTATAATTTATTCTATTTTTTTTTATATAACAGCAACTGAAATAACTTAAGTAGGCAAACGAATCATTTTAAATCCAGCATTTGATTAGCACAATTTTATTTCAAAGTTTACTTCATCTTTTCGCATTCCAGCAATTTCTGTGCTTCAGCCTACAATAGACATACTATAAATATTTAAACGAAGACATATAATTTATTTCGTATTACCTGAATAAGTTTGAAGATGGTCATTGTCGTCTCAACCGAAGGTTTACACCCACTCGCGAAGAAGTTGTTTTGGCTTCGTTTTCCCCAATCGGGTGAGTAATTCAGTTGCGCGGCAGCAAATCCTACGATGACTAAGAAGACGACGATTAAAGGGAAACGAGACATTCTGAAAAAAATCAACAATAAAACAATAACAAAATGTTAAAACTTAAATTTAAAAATTTACTTGTTTGATGTTAGTGGAAAAGTTTGCACTACGTAGTATACACAGTGAGATGCACTGATTGAATATGATGAGCTTCTAAGAGCTGTTCGGCCTTTTTATACTGGTTGTGAAGCTTTATAAGAATTCATTCGAATATAATTGCAGAAACCTTAAATTTTCTGTTTTTAATTAATTATTCTTCGCCCAAACAGTGTTAAATGAAGTTGTAACCTTTTTCTTAATGTCGTACTATACTGAATGGTAAGAACAGATGGAATTTGGATATAGATTATATCTACTAGAAGCTTTTAAGCAGGAAAGATTGTATTTGAATTTCGGTTTTTGTCAGTTCTGTATAATGATTTAAAAGAAACAGAACATCAATTATCTTGATTGTTTCGTAAACATCAATAACTAACTAGAAATCAATAAGGTTGTCCAAATTATAAAATTTAACATTTGACGATTATATTGATGATCTTCTGTGTGGTGAGAATCTGTAGCAAACTTGGTGTGGTAAATAATATTTCTTTTCAATAAATTTAGTTGTATCTTGATATTAATGCTATTTGATAAACTTAATGAAACTTGCGTGTTTTGTTTTTAATTCAATTACCACGATTATTATGGGTATAAAAGGGTATGCATGAAAAGGAGCTACATACGAGGAACAAGCTGCAATTATTGAGAATAGAAAGATTGATACAATGCCCTTAACCATTCTCTTCTTCCTTAATTTAAAAGCTTATCTTTAGAGATACTATCAAAACACACGTAACAGCGATATTAATCTCTTCTTCTGACTGGAACCTGGTCCCTCCCAAATGCTTTTTGAGTTCAAAATGTAGCCAGAAGTCACACGTCGCCAAATCTGCTAAGGAGGATGTTCTACAATTTGATTTTCTCTTCCGCCAAATAGTGAACAGTTGTCCCTGCTGCATGGGACGAGCGGTTATCATGATGTAACATAATTTCCTTTCTTGGCACTTTACTACAAACAATTTTCAACAAACCATTTAACGCTAACTGTCTTCTGATCTTCGAATTTAGTTGCCGCCACCAAACCTGTACTTCTACAAAAATACTGCGTATATATACATTTTTATTGCTCGTGGAATTTTCACCATCGGCGGCTTTCTTGTCGAGTCAGAACAACATTTTAAATATGTTCGAACTAATTGCCATTTACTTTAATGCACTTAAACATTTTCTCCTTCTATAGTTTAAAAGAGTTTAACAAGCCGTCTTTAAGGATAGTATCAAAAAAACACATAACGGCGATATCAACCTCTTCATCAACATTTTTTAAACTCAAAGAATAGTCAGATGTCACACATTGCCAAATCCGGTACGGAGGATGTTCTATAATTTTGATTTTGTTTTCCACTAAATACTGAACAGTTGTCCTTGCTGTATGGGACATGATTCCTTTTCTTGGCACTTTACTGAACACAGTAGGCAAACAATTTTCAACACAACATTCAGCGGTACCTGTCTTCCGATCTACTAATTTAATTGCGGCCATCAAGCCCGTACAACTAAAAATACTGCGTGCATGATTTTTTCCATTGCTCGTTGCTTTTCACCATCGTAGGGGTTTCCTTATCTTCATGTATCCAGACTCGGCTTTCTTGGTGAGTGGGAACAACAAAAAACAGAATGTACGTTTCATCGCCAGTTACAATTTTAGAAATAATTTGACGGTCTTCAGCATTCAACATATCTAAAGTTTGTGGATAAATTCTAACACGTTCTGCCTTTTGTAAATCTGTCAGATAATGGGGTACAAACCGAGTTACAACCTTTTTCAAATGTAATTGGTCATGCAATTTAGATCTCACTTGCGAGGATCCAATCTTCAGATTGGGTTCTATCATTTCATATGCAATGAGTTTGTCTTCTTCCACCATCTTCTTTGCCGCAGCAATGTTTTGGAGTTAACATCAGTTTTAAAGGAAGGCCAGCGCCTTTTCTGTGTACCACCGACTTGCAACCTCGATTCACACTCATACGCGTTCAAGCCTTTCTTGAAATTCCATTATCCGAAAATTCTCTGGTGATAATTCCATTTCTCAGAGACTATTCAACCGAACTGCACCAATTAAACTGTAATTGACAGACGAAATGATGCACTATTTAATAAACAACAACTTTTTTTGCACGGGTTCTAGCTTGTAGTTTATCTCCCGTATAAGTTGTCCGTTGTTTTTATTTTCAAATTTAACTGTTAATAAAACCGGCCATAAAAGGAAGAAATTAAAAAATTATATTTTTATACTCAAAATTACTTGAGACTTGGAATTATTGCTACCAGACGTAATTATAATTTAAATTATTAGTGTTTCGAATGAATTTAATTAGTTTTACAGTTAGTGTTTTTTTTAAAATATATTTTTTAATTAACTTGACAAAATGTAGATTTAATTAAAATGAAAAAGTTACAAGCTTATAGTCCGTGCGAGCAAAGCCTAGGGCAGAACGGTTAGTTATATATACTCTCCTTAGTCCACCAACTTCTCTTCGATTATCTTAAAATCCGTGTGTAAATGATCTCACCGATTTAATAGTTGTAAGAATACGTTCAATGATTATGTTCAACATTGAACTTTCGATAAAGACTAAATCAGAAGAAGGGATATTTGAATATCGAAGCAGTAGCGTTAGCGTTTTAGGTTTACGTAACAGAAACGCGAATTGTGAAAACTTATCCCGGAATTACATATACCTACAATATAGAAGCGTTAACCTTTTTTGCAAAAAATGCTGAAACAGTTAAAGTCAAAGAACCTATTACCTATAAGGTTATCATAAACAAAAGAATATATTTTAAATGATTATAACTTTTTAATAAATTAAGTTGATAACAATAAATAATTGGATATTTTTTGTTCAAAATATTATGGTGGTCAAAAATATGTACAAATAATACAGGGGTTCCATTTAAAAAAATTATAAATTTCGAAAGGTCTCGGAAATGCGTTATTCAATTGTTTGTTCAAGAACTCCATAGTAATCAGCGTTAAAAACACTAAAAATTTGCTCATTTAACTAAAATCGTAGCTACAGAAATAACTAAGGTAGCAAGAGTGCACCGATAACTTTGGACAGCCTGTATATCACTGAATTTCTTTGTCTGTAGATAATGTTGTTGATAGGCATGGCATGGATAGGAAATCTGTGATCTAAGAAGGGGATCACCAGGGTTATCCGACACGGATCTTGATAACATGCAGTAAAAGTAAACAACCCCTTTCAGGCGTTAGGCATGACTTCCTATATAATCAGGGCTGTGTTTCGGAATGCAAACAAATGCCTATCGAATGACATTTGCGACTTGTTGTTTGTTATTATCATCTGTCATAAGTGCAGTTACTGGGCTCAGAGCAGATCTACGCCTGCGACGCGAGGTGGTTCGCTTTCGATTCCTGCCCGTTAATATTTTTTCAATCTTATTTATGGACAATATTAACAACTATATTTTATGCAAATTATTCATAAATTATATTTCTCGCCGTGGTAATTTTATTAATAATTAAATTTGAAACAAACCTGCAATATGACGTGTATTTGAAATTTCACATATAAGTAGATTAGTTCAGTCCGTATTGTTGACAATCATTAGGTGCATTTTATAAACGACAGAGCTTTGCATGTGCACCGCCTGCGAATAAGTGACAAGGAAAAGCACATTTCAAGCCACACGTATTTAATCATTGGCATGAAAGCAGGAGCGAATAATTTACAAATAATTTACTTGAAAAATAATTGTTAATATTCTGCACAATAAAATTTAAAAAAAGGATCGCACAGGAATCGAACGCGAGGCTTCGCGCGTTGCGGCCATGGATCTACTCCACTGCGCTACAAACGCTCACTTCGGTGAAAACCAACATTAACTGTATAAGAGGAACGCGCAAAGCAAAGTTGATTTTGCTCAGAAACTAGGGCGCGTTAGGATAAAACTTCGTATCTAGGTATTCAGGGGAGGTCTCTCTATATCGTAGTTGAAACCCATAAAGATCCTTGTCGGAAAACCCTGGTGTTCCCTTTGTAAGAAACAAAGCTATAGATAGAAGAATTTTCATGGAAGATTTAACCTTCCCTTAAGAAAAAAAAAACAAGCATGGGTGCAATTTACCATTTTTAAACAGTCTGAATAATACAAACAAAAAATAAACTTCTAGAAGTCACCAGCATTGTAGAAATGGCAGTCAGAGAACTGTAAAACAGAAAACCATTACAACAAAAACTATCCAAACGGTACAATTTAATTTGTAGTTAATGTAAGCAATACAATACATGTATTACCATAGCCAAGTTAAACTCTAACAGATGAGATAACCAATTCTGTATAAACACGTAGAATCATACAGGTTGCACGCATGCTAAGCGTTATATTGCAAATTTCCGGATATACAAACCATTGCAGGGCTCGGAGAGAACAGGAAATACATACATCGTGTGTTCATATAGTTGGAACCACGAATGTTTACCGTTACGTCATTAGTGTAGTACCGTATGAATTAAATCAACGCGCCGTCCAAGTCAAATTAGCATCAGAAAACTAATGTCAAAATACAGATGACAGGACAAAATGTCATATTGCAAGGTTCAATGTTGTATTCACTGCACTACTGTCTATCGTCAGTTTCACCGTATTTTTAGTTAAATTGCGCATTAATTTTGTTGATTTTATTGCATAAATCATTCTTTCAAGAAGACTTCTACCTATTTTAGGCGTGCATAAGGTACATAATATTCTTTTTTTATGAGTATAAATGTGATTGAAATTGACATTAATCGAGCAACTTAACATAGACTGTTACATGATATGGGTTTCCAATTTAAAAAAAAATAGAATGGAAAGCAACGAGATGACATTATTCGGTGGAGGTATAAATACTTACAAGTGGTCCAGAAGAAGAGGTCAAGAGTCAAGGAGAAGAGACGTGTAAAAAATATTGAAACGAAAATGTGGCTAGTGGATAATTTGCAAGATGACATTGAAAAATTATTATTATTATTCGTGCAACAGATTCATCTTTGGAAGATCAAACTGATTCCTCGACTGACTAGAAACATAATTGACATAACACCTATGTGTGTGTAATTGCTATTCTTTTCCTAAATATTATGTACTTATTTATTATATAGGTACATATTTGTATAATTCCAGCTATTTTTGCAAATTACTGATTAAGGATTATATCGTTTTTTAATTTAATAAATTGTATTATACCCCTATAGATAAATGTTCCAAAATATAAATAACATTAATAATGAGTAAAAATTAATAGAATTATGCTCTTTTTCACTAATTCTTAAATAAATAATTATACGTGTAAGATGTTTTTGATTGCAAGCATGGGTTAATAAATATCTGGTGTGTGATTTTTATAGTGCATTTTAGAATACAAGATTTGTAACTAATGCCCGGTTTTTCAATGTCGGAAGTTGGAGGTTGGAATCATCACATTCGAACACAATATAACAATACAAAATTAATAGGTTAAAACCAATATCAATATTACATATACTCGAAAACGTCTACTATTATTTGCGTTTTAGCAGTCATAAAATGTAAATAGAGGTTATGATTTGATCGCCTGAAATGTCAAATAATTAACCGGAAGTAGCTAAGTAATAATACTTTTCTGTACGCAAAATACTAGTCACATACTGCGCTCTATGTTCTATTGCACTCAGTCCTTCAGATTTATATATGCACGCATTCTAAACGTTGTGCGTAACCTAGAAGACGTACATTTCAATTTACGTCTTACTCGTACAACATATACTTACATTAAATTATAAAAATGAATCCAACATTACTTGTAAGGGCTGATAGTGACGTAACGGTAATACATTTTGTTTGTTTTCATGGAAATGCAAATGTCAAATACATGCTGTCAAATAGTATAAATATAAATTTGATATGTAATATCTCTCAAATAAACTATTTCAGTGCTCATATTTATAGTCCCTGCACACCCTGCAACATTGAAAATATAACACAATTGCATGCCAGTGAAATGCAATTTTGCAATGTTCGTCTAATGGTTCTTTAGACGCATGTCATCAATTTTTATGCGTATGAATCAAATCGGTACTTTTAGTTCAAGTATTCAAGTTAACCTACTATATACATAATGCATTAGAATAATCTATTACACATTTCTGATAGTTCACATACCGACAAAGTAGGTTAGAATTCTATCAATCTAGCGTGAATAAGCTGCAATAAGCTTAAACACGCATTACGTTTGATTATAACCACATTTATATAAATCTGTTATATTGCAAATATATTGATAATATAATAATAACTTCAATATTTTACAATTTGTTGATATGAAAATTACTATAACCTTTAATGTGTAAATTCCATACTATAATCTTAATCATTGGCTTGATTAATTAAAACAAACTGACATTCTACTATGTATTTCAAGCATGACTTGTTAGATGCTTGATACGTTAATATTCTATTCATTGCAGTTCGTCGTACTAAATAAACTAATATAATATTCCAAATAATAAAACTTGATACCTTACGTACACATGTTTAATAATAATAAGTAGGTATAGCGACATAAATATTACAAATAATATAATGATTAAATATATTTAATTATGAACTAATCCCTATCGAACTCTTCCTCAGAAGTTGAAGATTCTCCAGGATTTATAATGATGGGATCAATTTCAATATCTGCCAAATGCTTCTCCCGTTCATACCAATCCCTAATTAGTTTATTTGTGTGCCTTACATAATTTTCCCAAGTATTTTGGCAACAATGTTCTAATGCTTCGCTCCACATAGTAAAAATATTCTCATCTCGGTATCCGTCCCTGCCAATATGCTTATCATAATTACCTTTTGCGGAAGGCCAAATTAGTTCGATAGCATTAAACTCACAATGAATTGGTGGTAACCTCAACACATCATGGCCTTCAGCTTTTATTAGTTCATCGATAGCGTACTTCTTCTCAGGCTTATTTCTCTTTACCAAATCCAGCAATTGGTGTTTTGTTAAATCGGTTGAAAAATTAACATTGTTTTCTTGTAACCAATCCATAATTGTTTGTTTTCTCGATACCATGGTGGGCACTTTATTTAGCACGACGCTATGGTACGGAGCATTATCCATTAAAATAAGAGCTTTATCTGGTATATTCGGAAGAACCTGTGTTGTTACCCATTCTTCAAATTTTGTGCTATTCATCGATGCATGGTAATTTGCCAGTTTATTATTTGAGGCAAAAATTAAACTCGCACCACTGATAAACCCATTTTCAGTTCCAGCATGAAAGATAATAAAACGTTTACCATCATAACCTTCTGGTTTGCGAACACTTTTGACAGAATTATCTTGCCAAGATTTTCCTTTATTTCCTTTTGAATAGATCCAGGTCTCATCCAAAAACACTACCGATCTTGGGGTACTTGATGCTAAATTATCCATATACTGTTTGAAAAACACACTTCTCATTAATGCAACATAATGTCTCTCAACTAGAGCACGCCCGTTGTCTTCTTTGCGAAATTTAAACCCAATATCCTTCAACAAAGTGGCCAAGGATTGTCTAGATAACGATGCAATTTCCTGGGTCTTAAGCTGATCTTTTAAAGATTGCAAGGTAACATGTTTTCCTAAAACAATACTTTTGTAATAAATAGAACAGTCTTACAATAATTATAAATTATTACTTTCTTTATACATGTTGTACACAGTATTTTGCACATTTTTGATGACTCTCGCAGATCCTTAGTTTTTGGCTTAGCACGAGGTCTCTTTTTACCAGGGGAGGAAAGATCCATTAGACGAAGTTGATGTACGATGACGTAATGTAGGGGCATAAACTTTGTGTCCGTTCATTGTTACAATTTATATTTAGCCCAGGAAAAGTACGCACAGTGAATGGCAACCTTTTGTATGTGAAATTTTGTAGTTTTCTCCATATTAATATAACGAAGTAATAGACAATTCTTTGGGAGGAAGAACAACGGGAATAAATTAAATTGTCAACAAGTTAAAAAATATGAAGGAAACGAGTTAAGGAACAGGATATACATATGAATCAATTACAAAAATCTGGAGAAAGGAATATACTAAAGAAAGAGCTGTGGTTGAATTATCCCCATTTTAACGAAGGAAAAACCAAAGGACTGCAATTACTACAGAAGAAGACAACAACTAAACACTGTTTATAGTGTACATGGTAGCTACTAGTATACTAATAGCCATCATACATGAAAGAAGTTATACACAAAAAACATAAATAGGAAGTTACTGAACCAACTATAGATGCTATACGCACGATTAAGCAAGCACAAACCACAAGGAAACCTTCACTTAAATGAGAAGAAGAAATAAGAAAAGATATAAAGAGCATGTTAGTACAAGACTAGAGAGAGTAATAAAATACATTCCACGAAAGAATTTAAGCCAAATAATCGGACGATTTTGTATATACAGTGCTGTGAATTATTATAGGTTATTAGATACCTAGATTGTTTTCCTATTATAGCGAAAGTAAACTGAAATAAAAATATTTACGGATAGTCATTTGTAGTTTCTAAGAATTATCTGCACGTAAAGAGTGTGTGTGGACTGGAATAACAAATACACAGAACTTTGTTTCGCCAAATTTCTTGAGATAGCTTGTGAAAGAGTTAAAAGTGAAAAGAGGTTATTCATTATTTGCTTAACTATCAACCGGCAGTTTGAATTCAGAGATACACATCGAAATATTGGTTTTGACCAGTCTATATCATTTGTACTATATCAAAATAAGGTTTAAGTTGTCTATTATGCCACGTGGAAAGGAATTGTAAGTTCCTAAGAGGCAGCATATAATGGACTTTGTTTGAGATTATGAAATGACACAAATTGAAATTGGCCGCAGACTGAAGGGTCCACAAAATGTTGTTGGTACGCTTCTACGATAGGGTGGTGATAATCACGTCAATCAGGAGGACCGTCCAGATTCTTCGATAAAACCAACCGGACAGTTTGGCAAGCAATTTCATTTATAAGGGCTTCTTCAATATTGATAGAAGAATGAACCCAAAATGTGTGTAAGGAAATGTATTACAGCCGGAGGTCGCCACAAACACTTCAAAATGCAAAAAACACACCATTACAAAATCATCACATTAAAGATAGGCTCACAAGGGGAACACCAGGGTTGTCCGGCACAGATCTTGATGGGTCTCAACTATGTTATAGAGGGACTTCTCCTGACTACCCAGGCACGAGGTTTTCTCCTAACGCGCCCTAGTTCCTGAGAACAATCAGCATTGTTGTGCGCGTTGTTTTTATACCGTTAATGTCAGTCTCCGTATAAGCAAGTGTACGTAGCGCTGTGGACTGGATCTACGCTTACCACCATAGTAGCTTGCGTTCGATTCATGGCGATGTATTTTTTTTCAATCTTATTGTGCACAATAGTGAGAATTATAATTCATGCAAATTATTCATGAATGATATTTTGCGCCGTGGTAATTTTATTCATAAATAAATTCTAAGCATATCTGCTGTATGACGTGTATTTACACAACCGAATAGTATAATGAAATTAGTTCATTCCGTAGCAATTTCGTTGCTCGCTATGTCTAAACACGATAAAGTCGACGAACACTAGGCCCATTTCACAAATGACAGCTTTGCAGTCCCTGCGCCTCATACACACATAAAAATACGGTGTAGGATTTAACACCGGCTTCTCGCCGTCTGGTAGTTCCCTCGCGACAAGTAGTTAACCGCAACGAAGTTCTGTAATTTAGTACTAATGTTGTGTAAAAGTTTTCCTTTACAATGTAAAATTTATTCTGTGCGAAGTTTGTTGATATCCAAATGGAATTGAAATTATTTGATTTTGGAGTTGCCTTTAACCCCTGTCTGTGTGATCACTACTCTGTTGCAGAGTTAAGATACCTGTATTTTATGTTAGCCAGACTCCGTTAGAGAGTTGGATAAATTCCTTTATGGAGTTACAAGCAGTCCGTTAAGTGTAGTGTGAACTCAGTGTCGCAGTTAGATGAATTCAGTTGCGGTGCTGCGTGAACACCTTTACAGTGTCAGCTAAATTTCACTACTGAATTCATACTACTGTTTTATGGAGTGACGCTCACTAATTTATGTAATTTAAAAAAATTGATAAACAAAATAATTTTATAAACTGGAAAAAATAGAAAAGGTAAAGTAGACCATAAAAAGCAAAATTCCTACTAAGAACATAAACATGTATTTCAATATGTATACTTAAAATGCAACACTAATTTAAACAAGTTCATACTTTTTATTTTTAATAAATGTACACACCATAAAACAAAATTTAGGTTTAGAGAAAGATTAAGAAATATTTGGATTTGTAAGTAAATATGTTAGATACAAAAATAATAGAAAGATAAAAAACTAACCTCTATAAACGTCACAACACAATTTATAATTATTAAGTATTTGTAATTTCTTCACATTTCTTTATCTTGATACTAATTTCTCAATCCCTCGGTGTTAATGTCGAAAATTTGGTGGTTACAAGTCCGTATATTTGACTTTGTATAAACTTCCAGTATGATTTCAAACTGCCTTCGAGCTTTGTTCTAAAAACAAAGGAAATTTGAAATAGAACGTTAAAAGAGTCTAAGGCATTATTCGCATCAGTAGGTAACAACATATTATCTAAAACGATAATAACTATTTCTGAAGAACCCACTGCTAACAGCAATGGTTGGTTGGTATTTTGTTCTCTACACCATCTTCTAATGAAAAACTTATCTGCAATAAATACCTGGTTGAAATAAAAAAACATATTTATGACGGTGGAAACGTACAGACGTCGCATGACAAAGGTTTCCAACCTAAAGGCGAAAGTCTACCCAATATTTTTATATCAAATAGTAGGTATACTAATGATTACTATAATAGACATTTGTGTAAATGTCAGATTGTGAGATTCTATTGCTTTTCCATACGTAAGCTTTGGCAAAAATGGCTAACAGACCATTCTGTAGCAAGACGGCCTGGTACAGGAAGAGTAAGAGTGACACAACCAGAACAGGATAACAATTTTGTGCGTTATATACGGGAGTACCCATTTCACACTTGTCGTAGAGCCATCCAGGAAACTAGATTTCCGGGAAGTGAAAGCACAGCGAGAAACAGGCTACATGAAAGAAATATAAGAGGTTACGTCGCCGCCATCAAACCAGCGTTAAATGAGAAACAACGAAGGCAAAGACTAAGATTTGCAGAAACACATTTACATAGAACTATGGATTTCTGGAGTAATGTTATCTTCTCGGACGAATCAAGTTTCCAGTCATGTGCGAACGCAAAGCCTAAGGTCTATCGCGAAAAAAATACTCGCTACCACGAAAACCATATATTTCAGCAAAGACGTAGTGGTAGATTTTCAGTTAATGTGTAGGGGTGGGTATCTAGCCAAGGCACAGGAGTGCTATGGCGAACTGAAGATAGATTAAATGCTGTACAGTATAGAGACATTCTCTTTAATGTCATGCTGCCATTTGTTGGCATTATACACGATGAAAACTTTGTTTTTCAATATGATAATTGCCCAGTTCATCGGGCACGACTGGTGCAAGAATGGTTGCAAGCAGCAAATGTGGAGGTTTCAGCGTGGCCGCCAAACAGTCCCGATTTGAATCCGATTAAAAATTTTTGGGGATACATAAAAAGATACTTGCTCAAGAAATTTATATCACGAACTAGTGATGAGTTATGAAATCAAATTGAGACTGTTTGGGGAAATATATCCGCAGAATATTGTAGAACGCTAATTGAATCAATGCCAGCAAAACTTCAAGAAGTCGTCGAAAATAATGATGGATGGACTCATTATTAAAAATATACTACTTGTTTATGGTCAATTATTAAATTAATAAAAAAGAAATCCAAATTGTTTTCTTCTTATCTACAAGACAAGCAATTGTATACATACGTATCTATGACACACAAGAATTGTGCACATGCACATTTTATTAAACAATTTTCCAAAAGTCAATACTACGATTCTAAAGTAAATAATAAAATAATAGACTTCCAATGTTTAAAAAACAATGTCACCGCAATCCTGGGTGGGTTTTATCACCTATTTCAGTAAATTGTAAATATCAGCACATATTTTCGTTTGTTAGTCGGTTCTATATAAAACTTCATATCCTACCTATTATGTAACTCTATTAGTATATTTTTCCAAATGATCAAACTTAAAATAAAAGTAAATCGAAAGATAAACATATAAGTATATATTTATCTTAAGTATTTGTTGTATTGGAAGTGAAAATAAACGCACAAGGAGAATAGAGTTTCTTTGTTCTCCGTTTTGATAAGTTGGAATAAATAGCATATGGTTTTCGTTGCGTCTTTAACTTTAATGACTATAAATAATTTCATTCAAAAATGAGTTTATAAAAAGGTGCTAGAAACGTACTGTTCCACGTAAAAATATCATACTGACTTTCCGTTCTAGGTTGGAACCCTTTATGATACGACGTCTGCACATGATAAAAAATAATTAATTTTTATGTCTCGTCTATAGAAGTTCTCTCAATACCATCTCGTCCTCTGGCAGTGATTGTCCAACATTACTCGTTATGAATTACAAAGGCATACGTATGTGTTTCCTTATATCATAACAGTTAGAGAACACTTACCTGTTTTCTTAATAGTATTAATATCTAGATTCCGACTATTATCTTTATCCACTTTTTCAAGTTTTGGTACTTCACTGTCACAAATAATGTGTTTTTCATTACCTAGTACATCGCCCATGTATGTAACTTCCATACTGATTGCTGCAGGCAAATACAACGCGCTTGCGCTAGCAGCGATTCTACCTGACCTCACTGAAACATTACTTTTAACATCTTTAAGGAATTAAGTTTCACATTTTGGTGTTGCGTTAACTCCCTTCTGTTGCTAAACTATATATCCACTCCGAAAGTTAGCATATTTTTTTCCGTTTGGTGTTGATATTATCTGTGCCTGATGCTAAACAACGAGTCGAAAGATATTACATTTCTATTTTTTGGACTACATGGGGTGTAGTTAGAAATATTTCCGAAAAGTGTGTAATATTTCCTTTTAATGTTATTTTATCAAATTGTTAGTGAGAATTTAACTCTTTTCAGAAAAGCTACAACCCCGTTTAATTTAACTCCGTAAAATTTTTATGTGTGTAAATAACACAGGGAAGCAACTTTCGTTAACATTCCAAAAAGATGGTTTTTCCGCTACTAAAAATTTTGACGCAAGCCACGCGTTTTTAATCATTGGAACGAACACAGGAGCGAAAAAAATTATTTATGAATAATTTGCATTAAATATAATTGTTAATATTGTGTACAATAATATGGAAAAAAAATTCACCGGCAGGAATCGAACGGCAGCCACCAGAGTGGCAGGCGTAGATCCAGTCCACGCACACTTGCTTATACGAACACCAACATTAACGGCATAAAAAGAGCTTGCACGACAACATTGATTTTTCTCAAAAACAAAGGCGTGTTAGGATAAAAGCTCGTATCTGGATACTCAAGGAAGGCCCCTCTATAACTTAGTCGAGACACTTCAAGATCCGTGTCAGTCAATCCTGGTCTTCCACTTGTCAGTTTTGCAGAAAAATGTCTTCATTGAGAGAATTGTTTGAACACGTAATTTTCAGTGATGAAAAGAAATTTAATTTAGATGAGCCTTATAAATTCAATTGCTACTGGCGCGATCTAAGAAAGGAGAGAGAAACTTTGTCTGGTCCTGCATAGAGTAGTATTTAAGAAAGATGCCAAGAGCGAGATAGCTGTTGTGGATGTGCGAATGAATACCCAAAAATACCAAGATTATAGAGGAATACCTTCTCCTTTTACTACCATATCCGGAGACGATGCCATCATATTCCAACAAGATAACGCACCCATATATACGGCAGCTTCAAAATAAACATTGAAATATAACATTGAAGACCATGGGAATAAACGTTTGAAATTACAGATATTAAGCCCTGATTTGAATTCCATCGAGAATCTTTCGGCTATACTATCTCAAAATGTATACGACCGCACGCTCCCAGAAATTCAAACGAAGGCAGTATTAAAATACCGAATTGCAGAAGCTTGGGAGAATTTTGAAGATTACGTGTTGAATATATAAATTTTTATGTATTGTGTTCAAAAGTTAATATACGTTTTTAAAATATATTCGCTGTAAGAAGTTGGTTACTATTGAAATTTAAATTTATAGGAAAATAACAAATAACCTTCATTCACAGCACTGTATACGTAGGTAGTCATGAAATTTCTTGAAATATAGCAACGAAATTTAGCATTGTTTTATAAAGATTTATTTCACTCCATGAAATCCTTAACACACGAATAAATTAAAGCGCTGGAATGCTCTTTTTAAGCAAAGCTACACCGTATTTTAGTTAAAGAAGCATGTTTAATGAGAAATCCTGTCTTTCTCAAAAACAAATAATGCATTTTTCGTGCTACGTAAAAGTATAAATACAGAAATGAATAAAATACGAGTAGAAGCTTACCTTTAGTTACAAACTACGACATTTTTCTAAGAGCAGTGACATTAGAAGTTGTACACCCTGAAGGAATCATCTGCGTAACTTGATTTTTTGCCAATGTGATACTTTTACATCAGAAATGAAACGTTAACATTTGCAAGAATTTTTTGTAAGATGTAACAATAAGTACATTCCTATACTGGTCTAAGCATCGACAAAACGAAATGGTAGATATCTGCTTGTGGCACCTCGTTCCAAGCAACTTGCACTTCGTTCATTAACTGCGCCAAAGTACATGGAGGATGCAAAGTGGACAGTCTCCTCCACATGATATCGCACACATGTTCGATAGGATTTAAATCCGTTGAACGAGCTGGCCACGGTAAAACATTGACGCCTGCTTCTTGGAGAAAGTCTATAGTTCGACGAGCAATTAGGAGACGTGCATTGTCTTGCTGAAAAAGGACGTGTGTACGGCCATCTAGATACGATAGTAAAGTGATTTGTAGGACATCATCAACATAACGCGCAGCTGTCATATTGCCTCGAATAAAGAGAAGTGGTGATCGGCTACCATGAGCAACTATTACTCCAACAGTCCTGTGTACATGCTTCTCAACAGCAAACCCTTGATAGAGGAAATTTTGTTAGTGGTATTTATTTCGATTTATCTCAAGCTTTTGACAGAGTTGATCACAACTTATTGTGTGATAAACTTTTTTGTTATGGTGTACGGGGGGTTTGTCTTGATTGGGTTAGATCGTATTTATTTAACAGGACTCAAGTAGTTGTTGTTAGCCAACAGTCGGGAAGTCTTTCTTCCATATCTAAACCTACAGCTGTGAAACGTGGAGTGCCTCAAGTGTCCATTCTTGGGCCACTACTCTTTTTAATTTATGTCAATGATTTGCATTTGTCCATTCCAGTCAGTAGCATAACACAGTTTGCTGATGCTACCTCGTTGGTGGTTTCGGGAACTGATCCCAGGGAAATGTCAATTCTAGCTGACAGATGCGTTTCATCTATGGTTGAATGGTGCCAGGACAATGCTCTGATATTAAATGGAGGTAAATCTTTGGTTCTGTGTTTCGATGCTTTAAAAAGGAATACTGGTGTATCTCCTTTAATTAAGCTTAATGGTCGATCTTTGCCTTTGTCTACCAATGCAAAGTTTTTAGGCTGTAACATTGATAATGAATTGTCGTGGTACAGCCTTATTGCCCAGTTGTGTAACAAATTAAATAGTTCAATATACGCTATTCGCCGATTGGTGGTTTGTTCTAGCTTTGATGCTATAATTACGTATTACCATTCGTACATTGTTTCACATATCCGATACGGGTTGATGTTTTGGGGTCATTTTCCTGCAGCCACCAGAGGTTTTGTGATTCAGAAACGGATATTGCGAATTATATTTCAACTTAGTAACAGAGAGTCTTGGAGACCTATATTTATCAATAATGGTTTATTGTCGCTTCCTTCATTATTTATTTACGAGTGTTCTTTGTTTACATTTAAAAATAGAGATGCGTTTGTTCATAACCGCCACATTTATAAAAATTATACTACTCATTATTGCGATGATATTAGTGTTCCATCTCATAGACTTTCATTGTTTGAGAAAAGTCCATTGTTTATGTGCGGCAAAATTTTCAACAAGCTACCGTTGAACATTAAATCTTCCGCTACTCCTGCAACATTTAAAAGGCGTTTGAAGGACTATTTAATCCAAGGTTGCTATTATAATGTCAATGAATACCTGCAATAATTACTTCATTTATTGCTGAGTTATGGGTCCTGTACCATCCGGAGTATATTTTTGTAGTTTTTTTTGATATATATGTACATATTTCTATTTTTATATATACATATTTTTTTTAATTGTGAGTTGCAGTTGTAATTGTGTTTTACTTATTTATATGACAATGTCGATACTTTGTAAAAAAGCAAGGACAATAAACATTATTATTATTATTATTATTATTATTATTATTATTATTATTATTATTATTATTATTATTATTATTATTATTATTATTATTATTATTATTATTATTATTATTATTATTATTATTATT
>SMLS01072869.1:0-28678 GCA_004785975.1 Popillia japonica
CCAAATTCCACGGCAAATGCGGAAAGATAACACCTTAAGTCGGTCTACAGCCGCAGGCGTAATAATAACTCATGATTTATTACTTGAGTTTCTGTAGGGATACCATGATCTTTTAAAATCTGTAGGAACTATATACCTGGTCATTGTGCAGTCGATTTTAATTAATAAGCCAATGTGTCCCCCACCAAAACAGCCCCATACCATTATATTTCCACCTTCATGCCTTAGAGTTTGAGCAACATTTTAATCCTTCATCCGGTCACATGGATGGCGAGGTACAAACACTCGTCGTTTTACGCCAAATACCTCAAAGTTTGACTCTTCCAACAATAATACCTATTTCCATTGGTCTGCGGTCCAATGTTGGTGAGTTCTAGCCTACTGAAAACGCTTCCGTTTGTGAATCGCTGTTAATCGGAGTTTCTTAGCGGCTATACGCCGCCCTGTCTCTGCCAATGTTTTACGGTAGAAATACTAACTACGTTTCCATGCCGCATATTGAATTCCGCTGCTATTGCTGGCGCAGCCGTCAATTTCGTAATCATATCATTTTGACATATTTTCTTCAGCTTTTGACGTCGTCCTGGGTCTTCCATTGCGTTTCCGGTCTTGAAAATGCGCTGTTTTCTCGTTCATCTTAATGGTTTGCCGTACACAATATTCAGATTTTCGAAGCTGTCGTGCTATTGCCCGATTCGAGAGTTGCGTATTGTGTAACACAATTCTTTGTGTCCTTGTTCCTACATTTAATTGCCTTCTTCTTACCATAATTTCCCTTAGTGGAATAGCTTAAAACTAATTCAACACGCAAACAAGAAACAACTTCAACTGTTATGGCAAAACTAAGTTCAAACTAAGTACATATTGTTATAATTGTATGATACCCCCTCTTAAGCAGGTAGAAATACACCCCTATCCAGGAAACACTTAAAACACATTTACGTCGTAAAATTCATTATATCATTTATAGATTTTAGTTGTAAAAAGTATGTTTCATAATTACTTATCTGTAGAATATTATATTTTCGCTTAAACTTATGTATTCTTACGATTTATATTTTCTGGATTATTATTTTGATTTTACGTTGTGCGATTAAACTTTTGAGCGGTAGGGTACAGTATATAGTCCTGCTGAAGTCCTATATTTGTTATACGCCTTTTATACGAGCTTTTAACGTAACACGTTCGTTTGATGATTTTGCATGCGTTATATGTTTTTTAGTAAATTACTAAACTATTATTAAGAAGTTAGTATGAAGAAATAATGCATTACCATTAAGTTACAAAACTTTAAATAAATTTGTCTGAAGGCCAGATTTCAATCATAGATACATTTAATCTACATCAAATCACACGACAGCAAAAGCTATTTACGGACTATTAGATAAGTTAAATAGATAAATAAAGGACGATTATTGCAGCTAAAAATATCTTGTTCACTGCTGAGACGTCGTCAAGGAAGTTGCTGAACAGATAGTTGCAATGTTATTAATAATACTAATATAATCAATTTCTAAAAAATTAATACATTTCAGACAGATGTAACTAAATTTACATAAAATGCAATATTGCGGGCAAATAATCCTACAATTTCCATCAAATTAAATTGAAGGATACTCTGTCTATGTCTAAAAAGCCCGATAGACGGCGTCACTTAAACATTCTATTACGTTCTATAAGTATTTCTATTAAGTTGTACATACTGTCAATTGGCAGTAAATTGTATACCTTTTTAGGCCTATATTAGGGACTACTTCAAGGAATTTACAAGAATTTGTGTGAATAAGTAGGATTGTTGAAGACCACGCACAAATACGTTGCTAACGGAAAACTTATTGATAAGGAACATAACACAGGTGAAGCGTATAATTCACTTCGTGATATTCTTTTTTCAATGTAAAGAGGATCTCTAAACTACATATAATTGCGCTGTATCAAGGTGATTCGATGTGGTGAAAGCAAACATGTTTCAAAGAAGTTTCTGTAATTTATCTCTTCAGCATAATAATTCCTGGTAGCATCATTCCTGGTAAGCTTCCTACAACACACATTGCATCGATGATTATAATCTGCTATTAAAATTAAGAGCTTTGTATGCTCAGTTAAAGGAAATGATGCCTTAATTAATTTAGTATAACGTATGTATAGTGATCGTTAGATTGTTCAAAAATAGATTAAAATATATTAGAAACAGGCTTTATTACTCACTTCACATCCATTAAACCTTTTTCAACATAAGCAGGGTTAACTAAACTCCAATAAAGAAAAATTGTATTATAACGGGTATTGACGTACCTATCTTTCCACCCCTTTCATCGAAACATTAAACGGTAAGTGGAAATGACGCTTGCAAAATCTTGATTTATTTCCTATTATGTTCACGGATTTCCGAAATTCATACAACACACTAACAAACTCAATTTTCAAAGATACTTATCTAATGATATTTTCAACTAATTTTCACGAATCAGTGGATCCCATTATTAGTGAAATAGAAAGGAAAGGCAAACTCTCATTCGAAGTTTCATCATGCGCAGGGAACGCAGCCGTGATAGTACAAAAGGTATTAACGGGTAAAGATAGTGACAGATTTTTCACGCGTTAATAACACCCACTATTGTCTAAACAGCGGAACAATACGACCTTAATTAAGTTCAAATAAGTAGAACGTCTGGAATTAATAACAATGAATTTGAAGCTGTTCCGACAGAACTAAACTCTCCATATCGTATCCACTTGCACCCCTTCATCTCACTGTGTGTGCTTGGTTTCTATCTGCCGGCAATACCAAAATATTGTACTCCGTTAAATGGACTTGTTCTTGTTAATTTTGGTCAATAGATTATCCTTTGTGTTTTAATAGAAATAGCCTTGTATGCTGCACCGAAACCCGAACAGTGGGATTAACGTTGATATAATGTGTAGGTGCGTACAATGGTACGGCTATGTGAACAATTGGCTGTTGGTATTTGCGAAGGTATCATCAATATAGATTACTACTCCGCTAGAAGCTCACATATTACCTGCTGAAAAACAAACTCAATTAATTAATAGGGACAATTACTATTGATATCATCTATTGCATTCTGACATATGTACATACATACAAATTGTATAGTGACAATTTCAGCACTATTTCTTTTTTATGAAAACAATACTTGTACGAAGGGTTAGTTAGAAATTAAGTATTTAGGCCAGCTGGAAAACTTCGGGGAGACCTAGCTTTTGTTCAGACTACACTAAAAAGAACAGGCGACCGCAGCTTATGCGCATGCGTCAGAATTTTCAGTTAAAATTCGGCGGGCTTTTTGTGCTATACTTGCACTTTACTTGGCATTTTACATATGTGTTCTATTGCTCACATATTATTTCGCTAACAGCTACTTTGTGCTCCTTATATTGTATTCTGCAATTTAACCAATTTATCTGTTCGTTAGAACAAGACAGTTATATTATTTTATCATAGTTTCAATTTATTTAAGTTTATTTACTAATCATTTTTGTATTTTTGTATATTTGCTTAGAGTTACGTTAATCGGAATTCCTAGTTTTTTAATTTAAAGAAAATCGATTGTTCATTAGGATTACCACCAAAAACGTGTCCTCATTGTAGTAAGACTTTTTTCAGCGTAAAAGTGAAGAATTGTCATATCAAGAGAGTACATCAAGTAGCTGTCGAAGTTGCTCGAAGAAGTCTTATGCTGTGTCCATTGTGTGTAGATGGAAGTGAAGTTAAGACATACGAAAGCCTACGAAACCACATCAAAGAAAACCACCAGGTAAGTATTGAACAATTAACATATCAATTTTCAAGCAATCAAGACTACGAGATATGGAAAAATACACAAAAAATAGAAACCACTTATGCAGCGCGAAGATCAAATCATATGAAGAACTACAAGGAGATACACTATGAGTGTAACAGAAGTGATAATAAAGGTAACACCGTTAATTTCATTTTAATACGATGTAAATAAGTTTACTTCAGGATATCAATCCAAGTATTGTAAGAGGACTGAAAAATCTGGCGGTACAATTAAGATACATGGAGTGTGCCCTTCCAAATTAATAGTTAAAATTCATGATGGTAAAATCTCTGTTTACTGAAGTCCCTATATTAAAATGTATTTTTCTGGATAGATGGGAAGGTAAATGTTAACTTTTGGAAGACACATGTTGGCCATAAAGAAGATGAACTCAGGTGTCAACATCTATCAACAATTGAGAAGAATATGGTGGTTGGGAAATTGAAGTCTGGAGTATCAACTGATAGAATTTTGAAAGATGCAAGAGAACTGAAGATGTCAACAGTTGAAAGGATCAATTTGCTTAGTAAGAAAGATATCAGCTATTTATCGAGGAAGTATAATATTGAGAAGAGAAGGGACAACAACGAGATGGTAGCAGCAACTTTGAAAGTTCAGGAGTGGAATGCAAGTGGCAGAAATTTTGCTTTCTTTTTTAAACAACAAGGTAAGCTGGATTTATATTTTGTATATAATTGTGTACAAAGTAACAACATTTGCCAATTCTTGACTGATATTACATCACATTCAGCCTTTTTTTGTACTTCTTTGAACATACATAATTACTTCCTTTATAGTTAATATATTTTTAGAAACCATTTGTACATAACTTTGTTTTCATAGTTTTTTTGAAAGTACTATTAAGGTGGAGGTAGCATGATTTAAATTGGTGATGGTTTTGTCATAGGAGAAACTCATGATATTCTAATTGGCGTTTAAAGTATTAGTAGAAAACATTTACATGTACATATTTATTTTATAAGACGTAAAAATAAATTCCTTTTCAATATTTCCAATGGTTTTATTTTTAAAATGCAATCCAACGGAATACCGGAATCTTAAAAATAGGAAACGCATTTAAAATTAGGCGTCAAACTGTGGCGGATGCACCCTAACAAATGTCCTACAAATTAAATGTGTATATTACGTAGGTATACCATAATTTTAAAACTGGCGTCAAATTCTGACGCATGCGCATAAGCTGCGGTCCCCTGTTCTTGTTAGTGTAGTCTCTTTTGTTCGGTGCAATGTGACAAGGACAGTCATATTGTAGCAAGAGACCGATCATCAGACAGGTTAAACCAAGTTGGAGAGCATAGACATTCTTTAATTATTAAGAGAAAAGTCTAAATCTAATTTATTTATGTAAAATTTAAACAATAATTTAGGCCTTCCAATAGAAATTAAGTAAACAAGAACTCACCAGAGTAATGTCATCAAGATAATTTTTTGTATCGAGCAAATGTTTTAATTAATGTAAAATATTATGTTAAAAAAGATATCTGAAAGCAAATAATGTTAATAAGGTAAAAAAAATTATATTAGTGTAAGGTAACCGAAAAAATAATTAAATTAAGGAAAATTGTTTTTTTTTTCATGTCCTCAAGTTATCAGTATCAAAATTGTTTTCCATTTTCGCCAATGGAAATCTTCGATTAGATATAATTTTTGAGAAAAATTTGAATAACTGGATAGTATGTTTTTGGTCGTCAACGAGTTGTGATTCTTTTCTTCTAAAAAGGACGCCAACAATTTTCTTTTTAGTTATATCTGAAATTATTTGGTATTGAATCGATTTATTAATCATTACTTTATTTTTCCAACAACTAGAACTGGCCAATCTACACCTTGCATTCTGATATTACCATTTTCCAAGGCTGTAATTCCCGATAGAGGTTGATTTTCGGAAGTAAGGTTAGAATTTTCCTATTCATTAATTGTAGCATCTTTGGTCTATTTCGTTATTTACTTTCACCTAAATAACTATTTCAACGCCGATTCGAGAGATTAACTCCATAATTTTCATAAAATAAATAGTACTATTTAAAATATCTAAAACCGACGCCGAACCAAATCTTTTAAGTTGACCTTAGGCGAGGGATGTCAGTACCTCCGGATAATTTAACGTGTCAACTACACTAGAAGCAAAAACCTGACTAGTCAAAAGGCTTTTGCCGTAATTCTTTTGTTTGTTTTTATTTTTATTTATTGTGTGCTTTGATTTATTTTTTTGTATTGTATCCAGATTAAAAACCACGCTTAAAGTCACTGTATCGTACATACAGGATGCGCACGTTCGATCTGTTGATAGGATATAGGAGCAGCTGTGTTAAAGCAGGCATAGAATTTTAATATTTTAGATAAAGAGATACAATGAACGCATTCGTCCAAGCGCGCAGTACCGATATACGTTTCCTGTGTTAACTAAGGTACTTACTTACGACGCTCGAACACAATACCCTGTAAAACTAAATGTTTGAGCTGGCCTGTTAGGTAACCACATAATTGGGTCATTTTTCATAGAAGGAAATCTCAATGCAGTAAAATATCTAGATCTTTTGCAGGATGGTGTAATTCCCGCTATAAGAACTGTAGCAGATGTAATATCGTTTGGTTCCAGCAAGACGGATGTCGTGCGCATAATGCTGCACCAGTACAACAATTTTTGCACAACACACTTTATAACAGGTTGCTAACTAGCTGGAGTGCTATTCGCTTGCCTCCTAGATCACCTGATCTTTCTCCAAACGATTTTTATCTATGAGGGTATCTGAAAACTTCAATTTATGGTTTTCGAGATGCCAGGCCTAATACTATAGAAGAATTGCGAGCACAAATTGTCCATCGTATGGAAACTATTCCACCCCAAACAATTGCAAATGTTCAACGAAACTTTTTTGATAGAATAGGATATGTTTCTTTCCGCCAGGAGGTCGTTTTGAGCATTTAATACCATCATAATTTACCCTATCATTTATTTAAACTTTCCCCGCAAAATATTTTTCGGTTTAGTTCTTGATGGAGTGTATTATTTAAGTTTTAGAACTGCTTTTATTCCTCCTTTTTCAGCTCGATATTTTTTCCAGAAATTTGTTCATTCGAATGTTTTCTTATTTCTTTGTTACCAGTATTTACTAACTTCTTTAGGTACGGATGTAATGGTTTTTTTTTTCATTTTATTACAGTGAACCAACTTCTGAAGACTACCTGGATATCTATGTTTTTTTTATTAAAAACTTGTTTTAAATACTCCAGTAAAATTACAATTTTCATTACCTGTTTAAATTTTTCAAAACAGAAAAATATTCTAACAAAATCTGATAAAAATGTAGTTCCTTGCACGTGATTATCAAAATCATTTGCTTACGTACTTTATTATGAAATTTAAGAAAAGAAATTTATAACAAACTTACGTTTATAGTATGAAATAGCAACATTGTATTGACAGTGTTACGTAAAATGTGATTACCTTCTATGCTATTCTCACGCTACCGCGTACGTGCCCCCGTTACTCTTTTTCCGTATCATTCCGAACGATACAGTGACTTTAAGCGTGGTTTATAATCTGTATATGTATAGTAATACTATGACGTGGTCAAAAACCGGAAGCTGTCATAATAAAGTAAAAGACTTGCGGAAACCCCTAATTTCAAGTAGTCTTCAATACCAAGCTGATAGAAAAGAAACTCTATAAGTAAGCATCATCGTATCAGCGAATTAAACAAGATACGTAAATCATAACAAGTTACATGTCATACATAAGGTATACGAAATACCGAAAATTCTATACGCGTAAACAACATTCACCAAATAAATATATTTCCAATTAGCAACCACAAAGCGCATTGATCAGCTTGTAACATATATATACATAGTACTAAAATCTAATTTGCCTAATTGCCTATATTACATAAAATTTGCAGCTGCACTAACTTCATTAAAGTTGAACATACAAAAGTTATACTCGAAAGCAATGTAAATTTCTCTTAATATTGATAGAAATCTCTCATACGCAGTATTTTTATAAATATCTAAACGACTTACATATTTACAATTCATATATCAGAAAGTCCGGATCCGCCTTAATCATTCAACTTTATAAAATTATGTCTTCGGAATGTTTTCTTTCTCATCCATGTAATTCTCTAATTTCATTAGATTTACATTGTTTTTTGTTATGTTGTCAGCTAAATTAATTTTAGCGTACCATTTCGCACCTTAGACATAAACCACTCTCTTCTTCCATCCCTACTGCCAGCTTAAATTAATTATTATAGTACTTGGCAAAATATTTTTGCTTTCCTACATATTTAAGGAAACCTGTCAGGCGTGCGACCCCAGTGAAAGTGAAAAGCTATTTCAGTGCTAAATATTCGAAAACAACTTCGAAGGAAGCGACGGAAAAGACTCGCAAATGTACCGGGGCTTTAACGCTTAATTTCAAACGGAATACGACATCAAAGAGGAGAAAATAATACAGGTGAACCTTGTTGGATGTTTGCGAAAGGATGGTAAAATAAAGAAAACGTTTCATTTGGTCCCTGACATTGTGAATATTGTGCCTCACTAATGTTTAATGGTTTACCCAAGTGTGTCGCTAGTGATGTTTTTGTAAAAGGTGTACTCGATTAATATGTATATTTATCTGGCTGTAAATTTGTAATGCAAAACATTGTTTTAGAAAATCTACCCGTAGGTTGCAATTGTAAACTTAATAGCGTTCAACTGATCGATGTGTACTTTAAACCTTCTACTTGGCAATATTATTGATTATTATGTTATCCTCCTCCTAGACATGCATAGGTAACGCGTTACGTCGTTGGAGATAATGTTCTCGTATTCATATTGTCTAATAGCGAATTTCAAGTGGCCTAGTTTTAAGTAAGCTGTTCATGAAACAATGATAAGTAATCTATTGATGCCTGTACACCACCAGTTAAGAGAGAGCATATACACATCAGAATTGGTGAGTAATGTACTAATTGAAAAAATTGTCTATCTATAATTCAAAGTTATTCTCATAAAGAGAGAGCTTAAATAAAATATAAAGAAAAGCAATAATATACACCTTAGTTACACCTGTGACTGGTAACAAATGTCTTCAATTACAGCTACGCGGGCTTTATCTTGAAATCGTATTGTAATTCGCCGACTCTGTTTGTGAAACACAGTTTTGTCGCCCCTAAACATACGTTGACATTTGCATTCTCGACTTCCTACATCTTTTTCCCTCTAACTCGTCACTTGAGCTTGCGTCTGTTCGCTATTTGTTTGTCGTTGATGGCAGAAAGCGTTTGCTTGTGGGAAATATTTTATTACGTCGCTGCTTGTTGCTGCATGGGCTATCCCATTTCCTAATGTCCACGACATAGAAACATGGTAACACTGCTTTTGATCCACACTTCAGAAATTGTCAGTAGTGTTTGATATACCTAGTTGTTAGTTAGTGCGATTAGTTTTACGGAAATCGAGGTAATTTAACTGCATATGTCGTCAATGCATATAACTCGCATATGTATATAACTGTATTCAGTAATACCTACAGTTCAGTACGTATCGTATTAAAACAAGCAACGGCAATAAAAGATGATCTGTTGTATCTGATATACACATTATCGCAATTACTTCATTCATGATGTTAATAATACTTGTTTACTGTATCTGTTACTGTAAACCGTGAACGATACTGCAAAATTGAAATGACTATGTTATTTTACAAACAAAACGAGCACCACTGAATTGAAAACATCATTTTTATGCAGAATGGGGCACATCCGCACATTTACCAGCCAGTCAAGGAATTGTTATGCAACGTTTTTCAAGATCATATGTTAAGCAGACATTCGCAAATTTATGGCCACTATGACCAACTGATTCCAATTAGTGTTTCAAAAATGACCAACAACGCTACAAGAATAAAACGACAATATTACTCAGCAAATTGGTGAAATTCACAAATATTACGGAATGCTGTGTACAATTTGGAGCAAAGTTTGGTAATCTTACAACAACGAAATGGAAGTCATATCGAGCAATTGCCGTAACTGGTTTTGGGCATATTACACCAAATGTTTTTTATTAATATTTGAAATATACCTACCTCTTATTTTATGATAACTCCCTACACCTACATAAGTATTGGACTTATGTTATGAGCACTCCAAATATATCCTATGCATATGTGGAGCATCTTAGAAAATGGAGTGAACAACAAGTTGCGCTTCTGCTATTTCTATAGTATAGCACGAACCACCAAGTTACAAAGAACATCTAGTTATAATTAGCTCCGCCGAGACGAACTA
This sequence comes from Popillia japonica, assembly GCA_004785975.1. Taxonomy (NCBI): domain Eukaryota; kingdom Metazoa; phylum Arthropoda; class Insecta; order Coleoptera; family Scarabaeidae; genus Popillia; species Popillia japonica. Next base: position 10,109 of record SMLS01072869.1, read on the forward strand.
CATCAACTTCCTTTATAATTGGCTTCCAAGTTTAAGGATTTTTGAGGTACCAAGAACATCGGATTCCACCTTCGGAAATGATATATGGTGGCAATTACGTTCTTAACAAGTAATGAAAATGAAAATTTTTGGATTCAATTTTCGACCAATCAAAATTAATCCTTTTATGTCACATGTATCAGGATATCAAATCAACATTTGATTATACTGATAACTACCCCGGAATGTTATCACTAGCGATAACACCCCGGCTGTCACCTGACTTAATGTCATATCACTGCTTATGTAAAACTTGACAGTTTCAAATTTAATTTTCGAAATGTCACGATTTGGAGAACTAAATAGTGACAATATAGATAAATTGGAAACAAATTCAGCAACTTCTGCAAGCTCATTTAGTTTCTCAAATTGTACTTTTAATAATTGTTCTTTTAATAAATAAATGTTAACCTTAATTTAAAAAGCCAAAAATTTTCAGACCAAATATCCCACGGACAGAGATAAATCCTCATAATTTTATCAGTTTCCTTGAGCACGTTTCTTTAGGTAACATCCGTCCGCCTACGGCGTCGGGATGTTACCAAGCAACGTGCTCTCGGAAACTAATAAAATTATTTCGTGATTATCACTGTCCTAGGGATATTACTACTGAAAATTCTTGAAAAATTATGTTTCAAAACTCAACAAATCGTGGTTCAAAAATTTGTCATATACTTACACTGCTGCAAATAATTGACGACTACAATCTCTATAATCTAAACATGTGAAGATATATCCATAAAATTTGCAGAGCATCAAGATTTCCCATAGACGAGTCTATGCAGCGAGTTTCGAGTTTTGCTATCGCCGAGTTTTTTACTGAGCGGCTCTAACAGGTGGAAAATGCCGTCACAATGGAGACCGACGGGGGTGGGCAAAACCGGTCGTTCTTAGTATGGTGTGAAGGTCCAATATGTAGTTGCATTCGCTGCATAGTGGTGGATTGATCGCGCTACCTTAAGACGCGTTCTCACGAGTCAAGCTTAATTGACCGATTTTAATTGATCAACAAAAGGTGAACAATACTTGAATGAAGTTAAGTTTACATGTATCAATAGAAACTGGTCGACCAATTCAATTTTAAAATGGCGTTGTATGAGGTTGTACGCGAATGTGTACGGATAATTGCAGCTTTGTTAAATAAAAAGCTAAGACGAATGCTATGCAATATGAATAAAACTCGTAAGAAACGTCGCTTTTGTGTGAAACAATGGTTTTGAAGAAGAAACCGATTGGGAGCATCAAAAACCTTGCTAAAGGAGCTAACATTAGAGGAAAAAGCAGGATATAGAAATCATTTAAAAATGTCTGAAGAAAGATTTGACGAACTGTTATCAAAAGTTCAGGATTGCATAAAGAACAAGATACTGTGATGCGACAACCAATCCCCCCAAAATTAAAGTTATTTATTAAGAACAGTAGTGTAATTTAGTGTAAGACATCTCTTAGAGCTAAAGAAAATATATTAGATGACTCCTGCGAATCCTCAACGCATTGTTGTCTCTTGATTTGAAGCTAATGATAAGGAATATTCTCCGTATTTGTAACACCGTTTAGAAATATATCTGCTCTTTATACCAAAATAATTTTGGTTCGTACAGTTCCTTTTCCTTGACAATAGAACTTAAAGCATTTTCTCGTGCAAGAAAATCGTGCTTATGATATAGTTCCAAAAATTTCATCATAACACTTTCAGACCACTTCAGGCTCATTCTCTTATTTTATTATAGATAATTTTCGCTAATATAAATTAGAAAACACACGTGTACCGCCGCCAGTTGTAAGCATACTATACAGCCGACGCAAGTTAACTGTTTAGTTCAGACATTTCAATACCCGTTTCAACTCGAAAACAACTCGTGATGACTCCTCACTTGAACGACAAAAGTTTGACTGAATCAAACTTTTCTTGATCAACTACAAAGTTGATCAACTCTATTAAAAAAAAAGGTTCTAACGACAGTTTTCTTTCAACTTTTTTCGATCAACTAAACTTGATTTGTGAGAACGCGCCTTAAGCGAGTTCCAGCGGGGAATGTTTGTGGGGAGGCACATGGCGGGTGTATACTTCTATCGCGCGCCGCCTCGAGCGATCGTTGCCGGCTGTGCAGCGAGCATGGCGTGAATACACTTAGGTAGGACGTACGCGCCCTCAGCCGCGAGCAGAATTACCCCGCGCAACCGCAGCACGCGTACGTCGTCCTCAAGGCAACTTCAAGCCGTTTGGCCAGCAGGAAGGAAAGCCGCACTTACTACGTGAACTGTACGAGGACATTTGGTAGAAGGTGGACTGTGAGCGAGCCGTGCGTTGCTGCGCCTTCCACTCACTCCTGAACACCACCGCACACCCTAGCAGTAAGTCAACGCAACGCATCGGCGGGTTGCCGAGTGAAGCAGCGTTGCCAGAGACTTTTGAAAAATTGTACGAATCTCTGGTGAAAAATGTACCAGATTTTGACAGATTGCACAGAAACAAGACCTATAGGAGTACATGGGGGCGCCCAAATTTAGCGTTGAACGACGTCTGGGCGACAACTTTTCACACTACACCGATTCAACTAGTTTGAAAACAATAAAATTTGAACGGTGTAGTGTGAAAAGTTGTCGCCCAGACGTCGTCCAACGCTAAATCTGAACCCAGCCGAGCGTTGGCAGAATGTTACGAGATAGTAACGGGTGTACTGCATGCAATGTAGTAACTAGAAAGGTAATTGATCATCACCATGGCAAATAATCGTTAATACCTACAAAATCGGATTTCATCCAAATATATCGCAACTAAAAGAACTAGTTGCAATAGCACTTTATCAATTATAAATTACAATTTCACTTTACCCTAATCATCATCCAACGAATTCAAATATTCCGTAAAGATACGGAAATAGTATCATCAAAATACGCATATATAAACAATCTTAGCAGGGAAACTAGCTAATCAAATTTCAAGCACCTGCCTAATCGCCGACTAACAATAAAGCGTAGAGGGTAATACGGCTAACGAAACTGTAGAGGCCGCCGTATAGGCTTTCGTGCTGAAATAGCGCGTTACAGATATTTAAGACAATAAGCGAGGAAGATGGTGGTTGTGTGGGAATATTCGGATACGGTGGATAAAAGTTTCCGAATAATACAGGAGGATACGATGCGAGATTAACAGGGATGAAGGAAATGTTTCTAAGCGAAGAGGATTCCCAACAAAGTGCATAGAAAGCGGTAGATGAAGTTCAAATAAAATGATAATGCAACTTTCTGACACCACGATAGGAAATCGATTTTGTAGAACAGTAATTAACACATTTTTTAAATTTTGGCAATTTATGAATTCTCTATTAATAGGAGATGATATTTGTATCGTATGTACCTACATTCTTAATTTAGTGAAAATCTTTCGGAATAAAGCAATAACAAGTAAGTTAGGAAATTAAATCGGTTACGTATATAATACTATTTGAAAGTAGTAACAAGTTAATGATACCATTCTATGAAGATATGAGAAGTAGCAGAAAATTAGGTCAAATATCTGATTCGCTGTTTCAGGAAGTTACTAAGTTATGCACGAATCTTTACTTTAAACACACAGAGTTTAGAACTAATATCGCAATTGTATTTCTTCGAATATAATATTTTATTATTACATATGTAAACGAGTTTGAGATCTTCTAAAAAAAGTGTTAGTTTTACATATGTGGTTTACTTCTTTACGTTTGAGTTTATGAGGAGTGTTTTGAAAAACAATAACTGCACTTTCAGTGGTAGAATAAATTACATAGGGTAGCACCCTTACATATATTTTTTCCCTTAACTTAAAGAACTTATACCATGAATGTCATTCGTTTTCACGTTAATGCATGGAAAAATATGGGCATATTATAAATATTTTAAATTATTCTAACGTTTTAATAAATTAATTTAATAGCAAACATAAACGACTTCTAATTTCTTAAGGAATGAGACCTTTCCTCCAAATTGTACACAATATTCCGTGACCTCTCTGGTTGAATTGCACAATTTAATACGTAATATTGTCTTTTAAATCTTATAGCGTCGCTGGGCGTCTTCAAAACACTAAACCTATTAAATGATCCCACACCGAGTAATGCGCTGGGTTAAGATCAGATGAATTTGGTGGCCATGATTTGAAATGTCTGTTTAACACACAACCTGGTCTGAAAATGGGCGGGTGTGCTCCAGCCTGCATACCAATGATATTATTAATTCCGTTGTGGTCGTTTTGCAGCTGTGGAATAGTATAATCTCTTAACATTTGCGTACAACTTCTTCATTCTACATATAATCGTAGAAATACAGGTCAATGATAAAATCAGATGTAAAACCGTCCCAAAAATACAGACTAACCATTTGGTTTCTATTCTCTCGCAAAGAAAATCGTATCTAGTAGCCCAATCTATCTTTTTTAATTCAAACAGCATGTTCAGTTTATATGGATATATTGCTAAAATTTTCTGTAAAATTTTCAAAATCGTGGTATACAGAGTACGGGTAGGGTGGTAGAAAACGCATTTGCATAGATTGCTAGTCAATTAGCTCTGGCTATGTCCTGATTTTCATGAATCATTCTTGCAACTTGCACTTCACTAATTCTTGGTCATCCTAATCTTGGTAGCTCAATTACAGACTTTGTCCTCTCAAATTTTTGTATCAAATTGGGGCACGCTTTTATTTGACAGGACTCCGCTCTCAAACCCATTCTCGTGGGAAATCTTCGTAATGCAGCGATGTTTGCCACATATACCTTAAGGGCCCACTCCTCAACCAATTAAATTTTGTTTATTTTTTTTTATTGACTTAATTTGTTAAAAAGCTATAATCATTTAAAATATGTATATCCCACTGTATGGTAACCTTGTACATACATATAACACAGCCCAGAATTGCAATAATAATAGTTGTAATAACAACAAGAGTGGCACTTTATAAAGCATGGTAATATTTATGTATATTATTATTCAGGGTATTGTCGTTTAAGTACAAAACAGTTGAATATAATCAGCACCATTTTCACTCTATTTAATAAGAGAAATATGTATGGCTGGGATATGTTGATACAGGAACGAGTAAGTTCATTAACTAGGCCACGTTAATTATATCTCCGCCACGTCTTTGTCGTGTAGTGATCGAGGAGAAAAGACCGCAGCTGAGAGCCTTATAACTTCTAGTGGCTTTGGAAATTATTTCTAGTAGGTCCATCAAAGGGAGCCGCAAAAGGATCTAATATTACATATATGTACCTATATACATAAATAAAGGTAGAAGTCTAGATGTACAGTAACAAAGCAAAGTGTCGTCTCTTCTACCATACGCACTATCACATCAAGGTATTTAGCTTTGAGCGTGCAAGATCAGATGAAAAAAATTCTTATAGAGGCAAAAAGCTTGCCACAAAGATGTATGCACGTATCCGTTGCAATTTAGAAAAAGCTGTCCTCCACCACCATACACTTTGCGGTACTTTATCTTGTACATTGCACGTTTGATCTAGACAAACAAGGTCGTAAAGCGTAATTAGATCGCTAATCAATTTACTGTCGGTGCATTTGTCAAGATTGTGCGACGTATACACGAAATACACGCAGCGGGCAGTAGATTTCCCAGGACCCATCATTTATACTTCCAACTGTTGAACACCACTACAAACATTCAGGCGTCGGTCATATATCAACTGTAGAAGAGGCATAGTACCCCATATATGGTCAACGCGCTGTCTCCCCAATCTAGCTCCGCCGTTGTTGTCAGCCATCGGAGAGATATGCTATCGATTAAAACTATTAACGGTAACGTTCGACATTAATGAACTCATATCGGCAAATATTTACAAAGGCCTGCCGTCATGAGGACGCATATCTCAGGATATCGACCGACCTCTTGCTACTGCGGATAATTAACACAGTTGCAATACTGATTTATTGACAATAGAAGTGTAGACATAAACAAATATTTCTTCTGTTCCACAAGTTTTAACATTATAAAAAAACAATTGCAGTAAAGCAACAACACTGTCTCCGCATTTACTGTAATTGTGTTGAATTAATGAGTTCTTATGTATCGTTCCGTAAGTCGTATAATTTTGGTATAGATTTTTTTGTAATAATTCAGTGCATTACTTTTCGTTAAAAGTAGTAGTCCTTAAAAAGTAAATCGTCAGAAACTACTATCAGTAAGTACAGTCATTTTCAAAAATAAAAAATAATGTTTCCAGCACTTGCTAAAATTCTCTTTAATAATTTATGTATTCTACATAGGGCGTTGAGTTTAAAAATGATTACAAATACATTGAAAAAAATTGCCAAAATTACCTATACATATACATACTATACGACGCGACTTCTAATGTACATATGTACGTAGGTATAACTATTCAACCACAAGCGGTTACACAAGATAAGTTAATTACGGCTTTCTGGAACTATGTAATAGAAAACGCAACTATACGTGGATCGCGTTACGGCCACTACCTTATACTGGCCAACTCGTACTCTCGGGCGTCTATTAGGAAATGGATTCATCTTCCAAGAAGACCTTTTCAGAAGAAAGTTCAAGTAAGAAACTGAAGTACAAATACGTACGACAATTAGCGCAAGTATGAGCAAATACCTAAATGGTGAAGAAACAGGAAATGGCGTAGTAATAAGATACAACAACGAAAATTAAAAGAGCTAGAAATTCTACCATGGATTCGATAAGCTTTTTGGGTCAGAAATTGGCGGCTCAAGAATATTAATAACTGAGGATAATGGAAACCGGTGTGATGAACAAAGAAATTCATTTGTAGAGGACTTTAAATTTCTTGGAATGGTTGTCCATCTCATGGGATCGAACATTGCAAATCACCAATTGGACATAAACATGGACCGACTGCATATGTAGCTCCCGCGATTATAGAACTCGACAAATCATGATTTCTCTCAAGGTCCGTATATTGGAAGGTTACCTCGTAACTTTTTAACCAATCAAAAATAGGGCGCGAACGCGTCGTCATGTATACTCTTTTTAAAAAGTAAAGTGGGGCATATATAGACATGTCAACACAAATTGCCTTTAAATACTTACTTCATCTTATTAATAGCAATTCCAACATTAAATGTACTAACTTCAAAACCACAAACCGTTTATTACATATTTGCACTTTTTACTTTTTAAAAGAGCATACATGATGACATGTTCGCGCCCTTTCATTGGATTGGTTAGAAATATTACGAGGTAACCCTATAATATACGGACCTTGGATTTCTCTCCCCTGAAACCGGAGTTTTCGAAAAAACAAAACAAACATTTGTCGCATAGAGCGAAAAAAACGCACACTTCAATCATTTTTATAAATCTTTTTCTTCCGTTTAATTCGTTAGTGTTACTGCGAGAGCTAACGTAAAAGTGCGACCATAGTATTACGAAGTAATTAACAATGTGTGTAGTTTTAGTTCATACTTTTTTCACACTTAATAAAACTTTAGCACGGGCGCGTGCAGGATAACACAAAAGCAGATGAAGTTCTAGGATTATATTTTTCATTAATCTTACTGACAATTGTATTCCACACACTAAAATAAAATGTTTACATTTCATAATTTATGAGATAGTTGTCAATTTGCTCGCAGAAAATGTGTAACTTCCTGAAGTCCAATCACGAGAAGAAAATATAACTACAGTGTTTGATATGATAAAACGCTCCCTCTATCTTTTTCTGAATCTTTATCTTTATCTACAAAGCAACGTCAGTTCGCTCAAGAAGTAAATATTAAATTACAGTTGAAAGATGGAAAATGTTTAATGAACCAAATTTACTAGGTAGAGAAGACTTAAGCAAACTAAAAAATTCTCGGTATATAAGAAATATCATCTCTTTCGCCTACAGTTTTCGTTATTATTCGTTTGTGTTCTAGTGTTTTCTAATTTTCTCTTAATTATCATTGGACTATGTTTATTTTGTATTGTTTGATGCTGTATCTCATTATATTTCTTTCCAATTTAAATACATGTCATAACTTTACAAACACTAAACAAGTTACCTTCCATTACTTTCACATGTTATCACTCTCTTACTAAAAAGCTGCCTACCCTACGAAGAACTAAAATTAATAGTCATTTAACGCTCCCTCAGTACATTCTCGTTTGTTATTATAATACCTCATCTATGTTGAAAAAGTTAAGCATTCATCACAAGTTAAAACACGATCCTATGTAATGTACGGCCTCCTATATTTTATGTATGAACATAAACACTTAATGGCCAAAACGTGGTTTCAATTTTGGCGGTCGTCATTTTCTGGTCAAAATATTAATCAAAACATCTTATTAACTAATGCAAACCTATTTTACAAAACCAACATCAGAAAATTGATATCCTTTCATATCTTTCATAGCGCCCCAGAAAAAAAAATGTGGCATACCTGATAAGATGAATGCCATATATCTTGGTAACGTATTTGAAAATAATACTAAGCGATTCCGTTTATTTGACCAAAATAAATAACGAATCCGCAATAAGTCAAGTAGCTAAGTTGCTAATGTAAACTAAAAAAATTGCTAGAAATTACTGATGCAAATGATGCATTTGCTGATAGAGATCACTGTAAGAATAGTTGTGCCGCAAATGAAAACTACACTAGAAACTGATCTGAATTTCAGAACAACTACATTCCCACTGCTAATTTAGCATTCTTTAAGAATAATATGTAGGTAAGTACTATCCAAATAGAAATCTATAACGATATATTACATTCCGCTTTATTCGCATAAAAAAGAAAGAGAAGATAAATTGAGAGCCTTCATCCATCGTTTCAGAGATAAAACAAAATACATAACACATCACAACTGCATTACCAAGATATAACTATGTGAGGATATATACGTAAAATATTCGACTTTACGGTTTATCGCAATGGATTAACACATTTCGTTCAATGCGCGGATTCCAAACGTAGGTTTGGATGAAATGAAAGAGCGGAGTTGCTATGATTGACTGTGAAGCATTTATAAGCATATATCGACATGATATAAATGCAAGAGGTCACGCAAAACACTAACCACTAACTGTAAAGCATTGTTATAAACCTAACAAATGTTACCGAAAGAAAAGGAATCTCGGGTATTCATATATGAAGCGCTGATTCACATTTGATCTGATAACTATTAGAACAAATTCAAATTTCAACAAAGTGCTTAATATCCCGTACCTACAAAAGAATAAAGTAAAACTGATCTGTATAATTACGATAAATCTACCCCTTCGTATTTTTTCTATCTGTGTTCTCTTTCCAATTTAAAGATTGCACTACATATTTATAGATATCGGAAAACCATAATACTAAAACGGCCTTTTTGCTCGCTTTCGTTCCCCATAATACTCATAATTTCTCCAAATTTCATTAAAACCTGTGAGCTACAACTCGATACGTCTCGGTTTAACTTACACACAAGAGACTATTTGAAGATTCGATATAGTCGCGCGGTATTCTGGTCGCGTACTCACCCGCGCTTGGTCTCTCAAACCGGATCTGATGAATGCGTTAGAAGTAGCAGGTGTATGTAAAGAGTAAACCTATTTGCTCCTATGGATCTATCCATGTGACTGTATACACTGTCACACATAACAATTTGTACTCATTTTCGTGCTGTGCTGTTTTAATCGAATACTGTTCAAATATTGAAAGACAAATTAAATTTTATTATAAGACCCAAGTCACTAACTGTGTCTTCAAAACACAAGTAAACAGTTTTTCTACCATATTTGCTACAATTTACCATTATTGAAGACGTTACGTCAGTTTCCTTTCCTCATTTATTTTTATGGTAGTTTAATTAAATATATGTACACCATCGCCCAAAAATGAGGGTTCACTGCGGAAATTATAATAAACTGCTACATGTTTTGTGAAACTAAACATATACTCAAATGAAAACATAATTTTTTTATAACACAAATATTTGTTTCCTATAAAATACAAGAATATTTAAAATAAAAACATCCAACAGAATAATATTTACTATTTTATTATTCTTGAAAGTAACCGCTTTTGTACTGCTTTTTTTACAAATATGTGGCAATCGTGAGACTAGTTTTTGGAAAATAGCAACTGGTATAGTTGCCAGGCTTTTACTAATTGCTCCCAGTAGCTTCTGTGATGTTGGACAGTGTTGTCGTACATTTCTGTCTAACTCGTCCCACAACAACTCGATGGTATAAATGTCGGGCGATTGCGGCGGCCAAACCATACTTATAAGGACACCTTATCTTTCTTTTACTTGCAAATAGTTTTTACAAAATCGGGAGAGGTATGCTTGGGACCATTGTCCTGCTGAAAGTTAAACCCCTCACCAATTAATCTTACTCCCGAAGGAATAGCGTGGTGCTCCAAAATGTCTCGATAATTTTCTTTTTTCAAAATTCCTTGAATTCAATTGATTCAAGAAAATTGACCCCAAACTATCACAGAACCACCTTCATGCTTAGGTCGATACCGCTCGATCGCCTACGAGCGGTCGATACCTAATCTGTGTACGCAATATTCTACTGTACAATTGTATTGGCGTGTCGAGCAGACGATCGCGGGCAAAACATTCAAGCCTACCAATGCAGACTGTGAATATGATGATGAATATGATCGGGCGGTAAGTACATATACGCGAAGACTTGCCATTGTCAGAAGAAACCGCACATCTTTAATGCCACAACATAAATATTAAATGTGTAGTGTAGGTTAGCCTGAACTTCAGACTTCGCGAACTATTTAAATGCAATGACACGCAGATACCGGAGTTTGCAGTCGAAACTAGTCTAAACAACAACCAAATATTATTTAAAATATATCGCTTCAGAGGATATTCTGATATAATTCCCGACTACAGCGATCTATGACTTTCAATATATCAAAACTTAAATATTTTATTGAAAGAAAAATTATTAATTAAGTTATATATTCCATTAAAACTAGTTCCCTCTCATGTTAATTTTTAAGGAAGTAATATTGAATTAGTCCAGTAAATTTTACAAACTGGACGTATCCCGAATGTTCAAACTATTACGAACAACGGTGTACCTACGTATATGTAGTATATCTGTAAAGGAAACAACGTAATACGATATATATGCGAGCGCAGAGGAGAAAACCATACGTTCCAGGGCCCTCGAATTTCACCAATGGATCTGCTGTTTCCGGTCACTAATGCGGCACTTCACATTCGCGTGCAGTTCCCTGATAACACGCACCCGTGTCTTTGTCCGCCCAACCCGGGCCACAAGCTCGAAGAGCTCGAGAGCCATGTTTCAGTTCCGTGCGGTTTATTACCTGACCACAAAGGCTTGTGGATTTGCACCCTGGTAGGACCGCGCTGATAAACCTGATTTAATTTTGTGGCTATCGCAGCAGGACATTGGCACTTGATCTTGTTTTACACCGATGTTCACCAAAGTCGGTGGTTGGTCTAATGTATATGCCAATGATATATACAATAACACTTCTGAATATTTGCACCCCTTTCACCTAGACACACAAAGGAGAGAAATTCTGTATGAAACACGCCGGTGACCTATTAACAACTAACAATTTCATTAACGTTAACGAAATTGGCAGTAAGATTGTTGTACAATTGCATCCGACTTCCCAGGCTATACCGTAAAAGCAGTCAACTAAACAAGTACAGTGAGAACATTTTGACAAAAAATGTGTTTAGGCAGTTACTTGTTAAACCACCTTTCATCTTTTCTTGTTATAAGTTGCCGGCTTTTTTCAACCACTAAGATATTGATTTTTTGTAGAAAATTTAATGTTTGCAAAAAAACTCAAATATAAAGAATAATAGTCAATTTATCTCAAAGAAAGCTTACAAGGATGCGTAGTCTGTTTTTTACACTACTATTCTAACAAATTAATAATTAACCAGTGTCGCTATAACAAACGGGGTCGACTGTACAGTGTTTCACATTTTATTGTCGGTGTGGGTGGAATCAGACCTGGAGTATATGTTCCATATAAAGCAACATCAATTTCCGAATTTAAACTATGTTTTCTGGGACAACGCAATTCACATATAACCATGTAGTTGCCCACTTGTCAAGCAGGACCTTTTCCACTGTTGATAAAATTAATGCCTAGGTACCGCGAAACATTGGACAGATAGCTCATCCACACATGTAACACTTTTATATCCTACGCATAGACTCAAAATAGTACTTTATACAATTAAATATTCTATTATCATGTTCTTTAGATACATAATTGATTTCCTTGTTTTATCCAGATATTCTTAGTTGGTAGTATTTTCTCTTGCAGCCCCCGAAAAGGAGTTAGAGAAAGTGTGATTCCAGCTTTCTAAATCAAGGGACGAGAATTTCCGATTCCATTTTCTTCGACTTGCAGTAATTCCTGTCCAGATCTTTTCATCTGCTACTCCCTTACGGTTTTCTAGTTTCCTAGTCTCTTGGTATACTCACATATGTTTCTAGACGAATGCCATTCTGTGGTTTATATACCCACATGTCAGCATGATTTTAACTTTTAATAATTTTAGTAATATTGAACATTCATTTACTTTCGCTATCCTGCTCCAACAGATTTCAGCGGTTAACAAGATTTTAAATTTTTCACTCGCATATTCTCATTTTTTATTTATATATTTATTATTTATTTCAGGGTATGACATGTATGCTGTAATAATACACAGGCTATTTCAAATAAGTGCGAACGATTTTAGAGGGTGATTCCTTGTCAAAAATTAAAGAGGGTCTTTCATGTAGACAAAAGCTCTTAGGCTCGTACTTGAAAAGTTACACGCTTCCAAAAATGAGAAAACAAATGTTTGTACTTCTTTCATAAAATTGCTGACGAGTTAAAGAAATGGCTTTTTGTAGGTGTGTTCTACCAATAAATAAGCTACCTATGAATATTTTTTAAATTTTGTTGTGATGTTTAAAGGGGTAAAACGTGCAACCCCTATTCTCTTTTTAGCACTACTTTCTAACAAAATAAACTTCCCGATTTAAAAATATCTTAAAAAGAATAATGAAGTGCTAAACTTTTTTAAGCATTGTGTTAAATATAATATCGTGTATGGCCGTATCTTCTGTCGATGAAATCGAACAAATGTAGTAGGTGGCTACAGAATCATACTATGCATAGATAGGTTATTTATTGGCAGAAGACGCCCACAAAAAACAATTCCTTTAACTTTTCAGCAATTTTATGAGAAAGCCAAAAACAATCTTTATCAAATTGTTGGAAGCGAAACTTTTCAAGAACCAGCATTAGAGCTCTCTAAAAACTTTCACTTACTTAAGAACACACAAATTTGAAAATGCAAAATCATATACATATAATCATAATAACTGTGTTCTCTTCAATTAAAACATCTTTAGATTTCAAGCGCTTCCGGTGATGCCGGAAGTCGAAATCTAATTTGATATTTTTAATTGAACACTATGTATTATATTGTTAGATATTTGGATTTACTTATTGTTAGGCTTTATAAATACCTTTGTTTTTTACAATTTGTTGTAGTTGTTCTTGCAGAATGTTTAACGAAAGCTATCCGCATTTACCTCCGATGGCAAAAGGTAAATTTAGAAGAGATCTTTATCTAGTTATAATTTTAATTAAAAAAAGTGGATGTAAAAACCTAATAAAACGTTTTGATCAAAAATCCTAGACGAAAAACTTATATGTCAATGAATAATTCTTTTACATATGTAAAGTCCAATTAAATCACTTACTGCACCTACTATTCGTTCATTTAGATATACATATACGAACTAGAAAAGTTACGAAGTCATACTACACGCTATCAGTTTCCATTGTTGATTCGCTCTCAACCCGAAGGTATTGCATTAATCCGACTTATCTCTCACACCCTTTCAGCGATCCAAAGTTACATGGTAGTCGTGGCCAATCTACAAAACTCCTCCTATCCTGAACTACACTATCCCAGATCCCAATCCTCGGAGGATTGTCCGTTCCCGAATTATTTAATTCGAAATTTAACGTCACTTGGTCCCGGAGTCACATAAATTAACGACTTAATCAGGGGTTATTAGTCACGGTAATTTGAGGGCGCGATTAAAATTCCGTCTGCTAGCTCAGATCACCGCATTATTAATTGCGGGATCTTGATCTGTTGAAAATTGAAACATAAATTTTTAGTTGTAACCGTACATTATAAGTTCTTGTACAATTCTAATTTAGCAAATGCGTTTCGTGTAAGAAATATTGTTTCGAATATATGGTATATTCAGTGGAATTGCTGAATATAATTGCACGGTACCCAGCAAAATAGAAAGATAAAACCCGCATGAACACACCCAGTAATATAGAAAATTAACGAAGTCCAACTTCTACATACATATGCGCTAAATTATGTGCTTCTACTAAGCAACTCAATAGTGGATACACATAAATATAGTCAATACATATAAAGTGAAAAACCAAGTCTAAAATATAACAGAGACGTATTTCTAATCCAATGTTTGTACATAAATAAGAATATACAGTCCGTCACAAAAGTTTCATACCATATGTTAGAGAACTTCAAATCTAAACATTGTATAATGGTGCAGTATTTTTGTCTTTTTAAAACAGTTAAATGGTACTAATTACATCATAAAAGCATTTCTTACCTAAAACTAGAAAACAATACAATATAAAATTGAATGTCACAAAAGTTTTCGTACAGCGCGTTTATTGCAGTATATCTCCGTTATTAGGAAATTCATATGTTAGTAGTTCGGTAAATACCTCTTATACCGTCATGCAGTTGTGACAAAAAAAAGCATTCAATTCAATAGACATGTAAACAAAGAAACATATAATTATTCCTAAGCGAATAGCTGGGATTGACGACACCGATACAAGACCCTGATATCTTACATACACTGCAACGTATTTTACCCATGTTCAAAGAAGTCAGCGGCCAAAAGTATGGAGAGTTTATGTAAAATTCTGCAGGGTGTTGGTTTTGACGCATTATAAACGCATATATAACACCTAACTATATCTCTACAAGCTATATACTTTTGATATAATTTCTGGAGTTGGCATATGTACTTCTTACAAAGTATTATTACAGTTATGCTATTTTATGCAACTGTTGTCGTATTTAAGTTACACTCAATTAAAGATTAAAGTAACGGAGTTATTAACAAAAGCAAAGACAGAGCCTTCTTTGTTATATTCGAAGTTTTGGTTTCATTATATACCATTGCAGCAATATATTAAAAACACATTTCTACTTCCACTTACCATTATGCATAACACAGATGGCTAACTATACACTGTGAGCCAAATTAACTAATATAATTATGATCAAAATGGCTTTGAATCCTGGAACAGTTAATGAGAATGGAAACTTAATTACAGAAATGACATAAATATGCACATGCCAAACGATGTTGTTCCAGTACATATATACACTAGCGGCCAAAAATGAGGGATCACTGCGGAAATTACAATAATTTCCTACATGTTTTGTGAAACTAACGTATACTCAAATGGAAACATAAAATACAGAATATTTATAATAAAAACACAGAACGGCATACTATTCACTATTTTATTATTCTTGAAAGTAACCGCTTTAGACTCTATATTTTTTTTGCAAATATGTGGTAACCGTGAGACTAGTTATTGGAGGATATCTACTCGTGTCTTTGCCAGGCATTCACTAATTGCTCCCAGAGCAGCTTCTGGCATGTTGGGCAGTGATGTCGTATATTTCTGTCTAACTCATCCCACAACAACTCTGTGGGATTAATGTCGGGCGATTGCGGCGGTCAAACCATATTTATGAGGATACATTCTCTTTCTTTTTCTTGCAAATAATTTTTACAAAGTCGGGAGGTATGCTTGGGATCATTGTCCTGCTGAAAGTTAAACCCCTCACCAATAAATCTTACTCCCGAAGGAATAGCGTGGTGCTCCAAAATGTCTGAATAATTTTCTTTTTTCAAAATTCCGTTAATTTGATGCAGATCGCCGACGCCATTCAAGGAAAATGTACCCCAAACGAGCACAGAACCACCTCCATGCTTAACAGTTGGTGCAGCACATTCCGGCAGCATCCTTTCGCCAGCTCTTCTTCTAACAAAAGTGCGTCGATTAGTACCGAAGACTTGAATTTTGTTTTCGTCCGTTTATAGCACCTTTGACCACATATTCATGTCCCGATCTTTATGCTGTTTGGCCCATTCCAATCGTTTCTTATAGTTTTGCGGTTCTTGCGGTTTTCTGGCACCTATTCGATCGTGTAATGCAGCCTTCATTAACCGCCTCTTCACTGTTGTGAACGACACCGGATTGGCGCCGCCTGTTAACTGTGCTGTTTCTGGAGCTGCTAGGCGTCTGTTTCGTTTAGAAATCAATGTAATTCTTAAATCCTCATTCGGTGTAGTCACTTTGGGTCTTCCGGAATGTCTTCGTGCTATTATTCGTAAGAAATTGTTGTTTTCTTTATGTAGAGTTATTATGGCACTAGGTGTTACCTGACTTACAATTAGCTCCTTTCGTTTTGGCATGATATAACTTTTTTAAATTTATATTCATAAACGCACGCTTCGCGTCCTTCTTGTACAATTAAACTAATATTTTGTAGATGATAGAGGGCGAAATACGATCCTAATTGTGTAAATGTTCGACGATAACACCCCCATTACATGCACAATATAATACAAACCAGCTTAAATAAATATTTACGAAAAAATATTTCAACTATAATTGTGGCCATAAATCAATTTAAATAAAATTGGTACGTTTTTCGTTATAATAGCCCCTCTTTTAAATGTGGTTATAATTTCCTTAAATATTCTGAGAGTAGTAGTATTCTAACTAATTATACCTGTAGACCAGTGATCCCTCACCTATGGTCGCTAGTGTATGTATGTACATATATATGTACATATCTATGGAAACCAACAAATATGTAGCAATAGTACGTACAGCTACCAGTGGACTGCATTATTACCGCAACTGTTTGAGCAAAATCTCGCTATAGCAATTTGTGTGTAGCTTTCGGTCGATTTTCCGAATGGCAAGGGATACTTAATACAATTTACAGTACATTTCAGCTTCCATCAGGTGGTTATAACGATATGCGCATTATTGGAGGATATCAACCATAGCGTAATTTCAGAAATTTTCTCGTATATTCTGTAATGTGAAACAATGGTATACATATATACCAAACCCGAATTCCAAATGCAGACATTGTCTGAGAAAAAATTAAAAACAAAATAGAAATTAGATTAGCCATTATACTCTCATATTAGCGGAAAATTATGATAACAACTCGTACAATAAGATCAGTAGGAAAAATTTTAGTGATAAATGACCCAGCCGCAATGTAAATGATGACGTGAAAGAAAAGTTTTCTCTTACGTATCTAGTGAATACCTCTACAAAGGGTCTATCCGGTTAAGCATTTAACGAGCTAGACCCTTTCCTACGTAAAACTTTCTAAAACTTATGTCAACACACAACACAAGAGGAACACAAAGATAAAAATAAATATAAGATTTGATGTCCTATCGACGAACTTACTATGTATCATACGAGCACAAACAGTATTTAAAGGTCGTATTCAAAAAAAATGTTTCAATTTTCATCTGCCATTTCTGCGTTGACAGCATTCGAAAATAAATGGAGTTTTACGAGTTACTTTTCTGCAGTTCGATAACCAGTTATTCAATCAAGCACAAAAAATCGTATTATTCTACTTTCATGAAGCTTTTGACTTCGTTCAATTAAAACAGCCAAAAGTCTGCTCTGATTTTCCTTTTTGCAGACTAGTAAAGAATAGACCAAACCTTTTACGTTATAACAAATATGATAACGTAAGAGGGCGACTTAGCAAGCGACCATCAATTTTCCCGCCAATTATGATCGATGAAAGTAATTTGGTCTCAAACATAGTAGTTAATCTACTATCATAAACGCGCGGCTGTTAGGAATAGTAAATTTGCAAGAATCGTTTCCAGAAAGAAAAGATGGTTTTCTTTTCTCTTCGTTACCTTGTACCCCGCCATAAGTAATATTGTGTTGTTGTATTATTTCCCACAAACGAATAGTATGCACGCATTTATGTTTTCCAGATAACCAGAGCTCGACCGCTCTTACCACACAGTCACCAATAATTTTATTGAATAAATCTAAAAGATAAGTTATGTGGAGTAAAATAATTCACTCAAAACTTCAATTTTCCTTGGAATTATCTATAAAAATATTAGGTGCTATTTTGCATTATTAGGTTAAAGTTTAGTTGGATATAAAATTTCCGTGTTACTCATCAAACTGTACCATATCATACCCACATACATTATGGAAATTTGTGTGAATACGGTGCTCATATCCACACACACAGATTTCCGTAATTTAGGTATGTGGTTATGGTATGGTACAATTTTGGAAATTTTACTAAACTTAACCTAAGAATGCAAAATGCCAAGTGTTTGTGAGTATATACTTGGTTGAAGTAAAAACTTGTTGAAACTACTGATTACACAATTACTTTTACATGATTCTATTACAGTGCCTT